>JABUQX010111794.1:57500-65853 GCA_015478945.1 Trachelipus rathkii | reverse complement strand
AATAATGTCTTCCAAAATCTCATATAATACAAATATTATGGACGAAAATGTCAATTATTATGTACCTAGGGTTAGTAGATTCTCGGAGTCGGAGTTGGAAAGGTCGACGGAGTCGGGGGACCTAAATATATATAGGAGTCGGATCTATGGTTAAATATGTCACGGTAATTTGACCAGAGCGCGGACATCTACGTAATTTTCAAGTGATCAACATGAGTGGAGTTGGAGTCGGAGTCGGTCAGTCGGAGTCGGTAATTTTGAAGAGTCAGTCGGTACAAAGCAATTAAGATATCTAGTCGGAGTCGAGTTATAAAATTTGACCGACTCCACAACCCTGATGGTGACACCCGCCGATTTACACCGATTTTCATGAAACTTAAATGGAATATTTGAATTGATCCGTAATGAAAGAAAAACGTTAAAAAAATTTTTTAAAAAAATATGAAATAACAGCTTGAAAAAGGTTATGAAGTCTCCAAATTTATAATTTAAAGCCTATTTACTGTCAGAGGTTTAATTTTTAAATTTTAAAATAATTTGTTCTGAACTTTATACTTATTGGTACTGAAGCTATATTTTATTATTTTTTTTCAGCCATCACGGTCGTAGGCGTACGGATCTCGGGAGCCTCCCATAGGAACAAATTGTTCGTGTCCCATGATTATAAACTAAAAATTAATATAAATGCTATTTACTAACGATCTTAGCGAAAGAGACATAATCTAAAATAACTCTTCTTATAACACACAGGTCATAAATTATATAATATATATTATATCCAATATAAAAAATATATAAGATAATATAAAATATATACTAATATAAAAAAAATATATATATATATATATAGTATATATATATATATATATACTAGTTATTATATATATAATATATATATACGATATATATATATAATATATATAGGCATTCATACGTCTTTGAATCACCAACCATAAAAAAAATGAAAATTGTAAAGTTTGTAATTCTGGGAAATATGTATATTCAATATGGAAACAGTAAAAAACAAAAAAGTATATCTCCATTTTTGCTGATTTATGAATGAAAACCTTTCAGTAGATGGTATATATACTATATAATAATATATCATATATAAATCTATATATATATACTAATATAATAATCATAATATATAATAGTAAAATATATAATAATACTCATATATAAAAAATTTAATAATATATTATATATATAAATATATATATATATAATATACTATATATATATATACTATATATATATATATACTATATAATATGATGGTCAGATTTTTATTGCTCACAGTAAAATGTAAGCGTAGGGACCGAGGCTCCTAACAGTAAAAACAAATTAGTATATTGGAATCTATCTGGAAATCTTATAAGGAAATTCTTTTTTTTTTTTTTTTTTTTTTTTTTACTATCATCTATAAATATGTTAAAATTATTTCCCCCCATATTAGGGGGGCTTCGAGCCGGGACGGGGACAGAGGGGGAGGACGTTTCATTACTCGGAGGCGGATGGTCGGAGGTTGGAACCACCCGCGTACACTCCCAAAACTCTTAAAATCGGGTTCCGGAGGACCATCCCCGGATATCGGGTGGGAGTAGTCCCCCCCGTCGATCCTACCTACTGAGAGACCCCGACTCCTGCATCTTGCGGTTTACCCTATGGTATTCCTTTATGTTAAACAAAAAAAGAATAATTTTACTTCTCTTTAAACCACTATCTTATTACTTTAACTAAAGGAATACCGATTTCTGGTAACTCGCAAAGATGGCAGGAGTCGGGGTCTCTCGGGCCTCCTGTGTGCGACGAAGGGTGGGGGACTAAATTATACACCCACCTCCGAGGGATGGTGCTCCGGAACCCCCGCTCTCTAGATCTCTCCTCCCGACCACCTCCGGGGTATAAACTACCCCCCCATGTCCCCCTCGCCACCCCCATATGAGGAAAATAATTGTATCTTCAAAATATTTCAATAAATAAGCAAATAATAAAAAAACATAAAAAAAAAAAAAATCCCATTCTTACGAATTTTTCCGCTGATTCCAACATATATTAATTTGTTTACACTGTAGGAGCTGCCGGTCCGTAGTTACATACTGTGAGCATTACAAAAAATTATAATATTACTGAGCATCTCTCATTTACATTTTACTAAAATATAATTTCCAATTAAATTGAGTTCTAAACGCCCGAATAATAATTATATTTTTAAATTCGATTAATTTTCCTATAAAATAGGGCTCTTCTGTGAGTCTATATAAGTGGATCATTTCTATCACTTATCATCTTTTAAATTATACCGATCTTTTAATCCGATAGAGATAGTATACCTCCACAAATTATCAACTTCTCTTTAATAGATTCTTCTTATTATAATATATATCATATTTTTATATAGATATGTTTATTACCCCTGACTCCCACTTTCTTATTCTGTTATACTATCCTAAAGTTAATCACAAAACATTCCCTTGAACTCATACATGACAACTAAAAAATTCTCTTCTCTTAATATATAAATTATTATATATATTATATTAATATATATATTATAATAATAATATATTATATACTTGAATAATTCTTTGAGACAAGTGAAAATAAGTTAAAAAAATAAAAATGTTGAAAGCAAATCCGTGTTTCTCTTTCCTAATAATTCTGCTCACATTAATGCTCATATTTATGAACTTTACAGCTCTATCCTTCAATTAGATTTGAGAGGTATGATCCCTTAAATATATAATATATTAATAATATATATTTATTATATGATATATATATAGTATAAATATAATTAATATTAATATTATAATATTATACTATAATTAAAATATATATATAATATTAAAATATCTTATTATATATATATTAAGACCGTTTCATATATTAAGATTTATAATATATATATAAAAATACATGATAATTTACTATACATTTAAATATAGATATGAT
Organism: Trachelipus rathkii; assembly: GCA_015478945.1. NCBI lineage: Eukaryota > Metazoa > Arthropoda > Malacostraca > Isopoda > Trachelipodidae > Trachelipus > Trachelipus rathkii. The sequence goes on along the minus strand of JABUQX010111794.1, from coordinate 62,895 downwards.
AATTTATTTGTAAAATATATAATTAAAACTATATTATATTATATAATATACTATTTAATATAATATATATACTATTCTAATAATTTCTTCTGCACATAAATAATAAAAATACATATAATATAAATTATATATATTAATATAATATATATAATATATACTATATATTACTATATATATATATTATATATTATATTTATATATATAATGTAATAATATATATAAAGTGAGAGAGCATGAGAGAGAGAGATGAAATATATATACTTATAGATATTTAGAAGATTATTAGTGATATAAAGACGAGAGAATAGAGAGAAGAAGAAAATAATTATCTAAACAATGTATAAGGCAATATTCTTACATTAAATAAAATAATAAATGATACATTTCTTTTAACTAGTAAAGTCTTTTTTAGATTAGTTTTTTTAGAGTAACCTAAAATTTTCATTATTTAGTATAGCATTTTTTAAGAAATTTAAAAATGATGTAATATATTATTGGTAATTTTAGAGAATTACCATGGTCCAATGCCAAGGATCACCGTAAGGGAATTAAAATTAACAAATTGAGACAGTCTTTCGGTTCTCTCCTATCCATTAGAATTGCGAAGCGCATTTTATGTTTTTCTCATTCCAACCTGCCTGCTAACAATGTTGCATTATTGTTATAGTATATGCAAAGGGCCTTATTAAAAATCGTTTGAGTTCTGTTATTATTTGAATCCCGATGGAAGACACTTTTGGAATTATAACGATAGAAAGGCCTCTTATTACTATTTATGTTATTAGAGTTAATGCTCACAGGGGCCAAAGGAGTGGCAGGTTTACGCGGATACTTTACACATTTTGAGGTTAGCATTTTTGACCTTTTTTTTATATAGTCTTTTTGTGTTTTTTATTTTTATATTCATTTTATCATTATTTAAGATGCATCATTTCGATAAAACCTTTGCTAGCTAGATGCTGTCTGAATTGGAAGATAGTATGCAAGGGGATCTGGGGGAGGGAACGTAGTCACCATCTCTAAAGATGAGAAAAATAATCTCACGAAAATTGAAACAAAGTTTTCCTCAATTAAATGAACTAGGGCGGTGATTCGAAGAAATTCTCTCCTTTTCAAAAGTATTATGAACCTTTCATTTGATGATGACGATGATAATAATCAAATTATTTCTTTAAAATTAGAAGAAATAAAGCAGACTTGAGGATGTAAAAAATTTTAATGCCTAGATTGAAGTAGTTGTTAGCAAGTCATCTCTATCAAATGAGATTCAAATCTTATGGATGAGGAAATAATTGAGATTTGTCATTATCATATACGAAACAACAAATTGCTATTGCATACGAGTCAGAGTTGTGAGAGATATTCCCTTTCTGCGTCTTCATTAATGGGTTCTCAAGGATCAGCAGTTGTGCGCTCTAAAGTCAGTTTCCCTAAGAAAACCTGTGAAAAGATTTTGACAGGGTAAGATAGACCACAAGTAATCAAATATTCGGAAATCCGTCAGGTGCGTCCCTGGGAACATCATCAATTTAGTAGTAGAGCCTATTTCATCTTTTTTTGACCCGCTCATAAACACACAAGATTTAGACTTAGGCATGGAGAGCCTCTATAAATTAGTCTCTAGGCATTAATGAAGAACGGGATCAAGGTTCTATAGATAAAATTTTAATCAAAAAATTTCACAAATCGATAGAGCTTCAGAACGGAAAATATCACGTGAAACTCCAGTGGTTTCAAAATATTATTGAGCAGGTCCCGTCTAATCACCACATTGATTTGGGAAAATTAAAAAAGTCAAAAATGAAACTTACTGATCAGGGACTAGCAAAAAGATATGGGGACATATTCATGGATTATCTGAGAGTAGTCATTATCAAGTCTGTGGAGATACAACCATAGGATCTCTACAGGTTCATCTAGATTCCTCACAGACTGGTTTTAAAGCAGGCTCTACAGGTCAAGATGAGAGTTAGTACTATAATTAACTGTAATTTGAAGATTGGAAGTATTCCAGTCTTTAAACCAGGCTTCAAATGCAAGGGTAGACTTAATACTCTCTTTTTTAAATTATTAATCGCTTTCAGAACGAACAAGTGCTTAGTCCTGTCTGATGTATCCAAAGCCTTCCTTCAAATCCGACTAAAACTAGAAGGGAATCTTAATTGGTTCTAATTTCCTGGGAGGAGGAGGGTAAGCTATTTATTTATCTCCACTCCATCATAATCCGTGATTCACTATCATTTCAAGAATTACCTTCTCGATCTCTTTATCTTTCTCCTTTAAAATAACCTTGAAGTCGACCACTTAATATATTCTTCATCTGTTGATGAACTAAAAGATCTTTATCAAATAGCCACCTCGGTCATGAGTGGAATAGGTTTCAACTTATGCTCATACAACACCAATTGTTCTGAGTTCAAGAAATTATTCAAAGAGGAAGACAAAATACTCTCTCATCAGTGTGATATGGAAAGGATGGTGGAATACATATACATTGCCAGTCTAGATAGTCTGTGTTTAATTGATTTTTCACTTGGAGCTGTTTCAACAAAAAGGACAGCTTCTATCAGAAATCTCTTAAAAATATTAACTCTTTTAATTATACCTTTTCGTCACCGTCACCATTAAAGGCTCACCTCTTATGAAGAAAACTTGGGAGATGGAGATGGGGTGGGATGACATAATCGCTCCAGACGCAAATGATCAATGGGAAAAGCTGACTAAAGATCTCAATTCTATAAAAAGAGATTGTTTAAAAGATTATCATTTGAGTCTAGTGACTAATTTAATCATTAATATGTTTGCGATGCACATTCTGTCGCTTATGAATATGCTGTTTTTCTTCAGAATCTGAAGGTCCTAATATTCTATAGTCAAAGGGCAATGTAGCACCAGCGAAAGGGAAAACTCTTCACTGTTTGGAACTATCATCAGTTTCTCTGGCACTAAAATGTTTGCCTTAAGTTCTAAGCAGTCTATTTGGAGTTAATTCAAGGAGATGAATATTTTTTTTCAGATTCCCAGATAATCCTTCATTGGGTTCATAATAAATGCATGAAGACCAAATAAATATTCGTAAAAAATCGTGTACAAGATATTCATGCGATGGGTTCAGCTCTTAAAGAAAAATATTCTTCGAGTCCAAACTTTCTGTAAGTTAGAACTGAAAATAATCCTGCAGATCTTCTGACAAGAGGAATGTCTTTTAAAGAATTTCAAAAGAAATTGTCCTTTTGGGCAAATGGACCAAAATCAATCGCTTTGAATAAAGTTTATTGGCCATCAGCTGAAATAGAAACAGCATCTCCTGTGTATGCTGTTATTCAAGGAGATAAAGAACATCCAGTGCTAGACAAATCAAGATATTCTAATCTGCACACCGTTCATCGCATAGTCTCTTTGCTATTTCAATTTTTTGCAATGAACAGAGGTGTGTCAGATAATCATGATGGGAAAGCTCTTTTTTATTGTCTGAGGACAATGCAAAGAGAATCTTTTGCAAAAAGAGCTTACATTTTTAGAAGAGGTAAAAAAATGACTCATCATTTTCTGCCCAAGTCCCAGATTTGGTCAAGAATCTAGACGTTCTTAGACGAAAATAATCTCATTAGGAGCAAGGGATGTCTTTCTAGATGTAATTATTATGGATATGTTGTGTTGAATCCTATTTTATTGGCAAAAAGCCATCATTTAACCAAATTGATAATCAGAGATGCTCATTTAAGATGCAAGTATCTGGGCATCCAGGCTACCCTTACAAATATTTGCATACAGGGATTCTGGATCACATCTGCTCGTACCTCCATTAAAAGTGTCTTGCAAAAGAGTATAATCTGCAAGAAGTTTAATAATTTTGCATATAAGTACCCGCGCTTCACTAATTTTTCAAAGGCTCAAGTAAATTTATTCAGACCGTTTATGCATGTGGTAATTGACTACATAAAGAATTGGTGGGTAAAGGTAAAGGGCTCTAGTCCTGCAAGAAAATGTTTATCATAATCTACGCTTGTTTGAATATTCGTGCGATTTATTTGGTATAACGAATACATGCTGAGTTTGAGAGAGGTTGGAATAGATCTCTACCAGACGAAATGGGATAATTTAATCAAGAAAGGTAAAGTAGTCTTGATTAAGAGTCCAGTAAAGGAGCGTCCTTACGTGCAAATGGGGATTGTCATGGGTCTCATGTTCAAAGATATTAATAAAGTCAGATCTGTTTATGTCAGAACTCCAGGAGAACATATCAATTTATACCCTGTGAAGTATCTATCTCCTTTAGAACTTTATCTGATTAAGTAGATCAGCAACGTCAATTTTTGAACGATGCCCCAGTTCCTCAAGCAAATCATCTAGCAATAAACCTGAAGGGGTTAATCCCCCTTCTTCGTCTGTGATGGATGCTGCAATACCTTCAACATTTGTAAATAGAGATAATCTGAACAGTCGACCAGTGCGGAAAGTGGCAGAGGCCGTTAGGAAACATTTCCTCGTTTACGATTCTTCGGAAGAAGCTGAGTAGATAATCGATATCTATGGTCTTCCTATAGTCATTTCTATTTGTAAATCTTCTGGTATTTTCCATCCCCCCCGGGGAGAATATTAAATTTATTATGGTTTGCTAAGGAATCTGGCAACAAAAAGAGATCAAATGTTAGTGGAGTCTAAAGGTAGCTTCACTTGGCAAGGTAGTCAAATGTTTCATTATAAATTTTATTTCAGCCGTTGTTGTATAAACATAGTTTCCATTTCATTGTTTAAAGTTTATAATTAGAAGACTTGTTTAGTAGTCGTAGATATTCACGGAGGTAGAGTGCGAATCGTGAGCGTTATAAACATAGGTGAAGGGTTAAAATTGTTAGACTGATCTTTAATTTGCAGTAAAATAAATGTAAACAACTTGCACTTGTACTGTATTTGAGAATAATCCGACTTAAACTTAAGTTGCTCTAGGAGAATAGTCAAACTTTCTTTAACTTGTTAGATTTATTCTTCTAGCAAAGACACAAACTAAATATCTTGGAAGGCGAGAAGTGATTTTATTAAATAGTTGTTTCAAGCTGTGAGAAACCACAATTTTCTCGATCAGCTTTTTCCAAAAAAAAAAACAAGGAACATCTTAGTTTATGCAAACAATAAACTGCCTTAAATCTACAAACATTGCGTTATTGAGAACAAATATTCTTTTTTCGCAATCAACATAATCTAGGTTGCATCGTCAAATTAATCTATAAATTACGTAATATAATCACCAATTATATTAACGTGCATAAAAAATACAAAGCAATCGACGATTACCTTAATATATATATATATATATATATATATTATATATAATTATATATATATATATATTATATATATATATATATATATATATATATATATAGTATATATA
>JABUQX010111794.1:42500-52500 GCA_015478945.1 Trachelipus rathkii | reverse complement strand
AATTGGGACACCGCGTTGCAGTGTTAACAATAAAAGTTATTGATCCATACAACTAGGCCATCCACGTCCCCCCAAAAAAACGCTTCAAGCGTTCAGTTCTGCTTTAAAAGCACTCGGTCTAAATCTCATCCCCTAACTCGTTTGAAAAATCAGCACGAAAAGAAAAACCGGGTGCTTTAAAAACTACGCCTGAAGCGTTCTTTTGGGGACGTGGATGGTCTAGTGCGTTAGAGCATCCGGTTATTGTAAACTCTGCAACGCGGAGTCCAATGTTCGATTCCCGCTGATGGAGAGTAAAATCTCCTGTGACTCATTCATTTAATAAAATGGGTAAATTTAAATTAAAGTAGTTAAATAATCCTCCCCCCGCCCTGTGACATCTCTAGAAAGTGTATAGGAGTTGGAGAGTTTATGACTTGCAGGGGGAGTTGTAGTTTCCCCCCGCCCCCTCTCCCCAAGTCTTAACTGTTTTCCGGGTCATGTTTTATTTAAAAATAGGTAGAGAAACTACAGTACCGCTAATGTTATTCTGTAGGATAGATACCTTGGAAATAACCTAAAAACTTAAACAACCAAATGAATGTAGAAATTATTTATTCATTTATTATAGTTTTATTTGGTCCAGTATCCAAGAACTAGGAAAACTTGAAATATTTCTCAAATTGAAAGTTCACTTCCTTTGAAACTTTACTGGTATAATGGAAATTTAAAAGTAAGGAAGTTTAAAGTTATTCCTTCCATGTATTACCACAATGTTTAACGACCAGTAAGGTTTTTGAAACTGAGCTGCGTTTTTCGAAATACCAGGAGATGGCTGCGCGACAAAACGTTGAAGAAAAACCTTAAATTTTTTTTTTAGTATTTTTTTTTTACACACAAACTGTTTCATAATCTTGCTATTAAAATAAAAATTATATATAATATATATATATATATCTTAAGATATAATATATATATATATATGAGTATATACTATATATATATATAATATATATACTATGATTATATATATATAAAATATATATATTATAATTATATATATATAATTATTGTGAAAGGATAAAGGGTGCATGGAATCTATTTTTATTCTTGGGGGTACAACCACTTGAAAAACAAAGATTGGGAACCACTGGGACTTTAACGATTTCGACTTGATACATATTTTAAGAGTTTGTAAATTTACAACAATTCATACTCCATATTCAGATAAGGTATTTTGTGTAAAAATGTGAGGAGACTTTATATCTCGAATAAAATTTACTATTGTCAAAATATACTTTTATCGAAAATATATAACATTTGCGCGCAGTCTTTAACCCAAAATCTATGCAAACTTTTATCATTATATAATTTATTTCACTTCCAAAAATTATAGTTTCCTAAAAATAATATAGCACAACAGACGATCATCACTATGTGTTACCTTAGAGCAGGCCCCAGTATTGGAGAATCTGCGCGTCCCCATTTTCTCCTGCGAGCCATGAAAATTCAATGGGAAAAAATTTACGATTCTTTGGAAATTTCTTCAATCACTCTAATTATCAGATGACAAAAGAATTTTATCAAATAAAGTAATATTTTATCCTTACAGATTTTGATACAAATATAATGCTAGAAAGATGCAGCCTTTCGAATAAAACACGGTATCTACTCTCACATATGTCATAAATGTTTCAAATTTTTCAACATCCATTCTTGATCGTTTGCATTTGGCATTTTGCCACCCTAGGACAACTGCATTAGTTGACACTGAATTAACCACGTAAATAACGAACCTTAGAATACAAGTATACGGTAAATTTAATCGAACTAGACGAAAGAGGCTTCCACGACGTTAGAGAAGTTCTCTTGAAGAGAAGGTATGAGTGAAACGATAAAGAAAGAAAGGAATAGAAAAGAAACGTTAAGGAAAGAGGTTAGAGCGAGCGTTAGAGAAGAAAGGTAAAAGTTAATCGTAAGGTAAAAAGTTACAACGAATGATAGTAAGGAATAATGGTATGTGAAAATAGTTTAGCAAAGGAAGGGTTAGGCTCAAAGTTATACAAAAAACCTCATCTCCAATCAAGGAACTTGATAATGTTAATGGTAACTTTACTGTACAAAGAATTATGCTTCCCCATACTTGATTTGAAAGGACTCATATAAATTAATAAACAAAGATTTACTATATATATTAAATCTTTTAACTATATAACGCCGTCCATCTCTCTCTCCTCTCTCTACTCTCTCTCCGATACTCTCTAACTCCTTCCTCTTTCCTCACTCATGTCCTGCTCATAACATTTTATATCAGCAATTGTCAATGAGACACGTAAGCAATTCACTTGGATTTAGTTTTCTTTTTCTCATTCTTGTCCTTCTTCTTTTTTACGACATTCGCAGTTCTACTTTAAATTTTATGCATTCCTATGTCAAAGCTTCAATTCTACACACATTTTCTTATTCCAAATTTGCATCTGCTCCACATATGCAGCTGGCTTCCACTTTAACTTCTATTCTTAACTTATATAGGATTTCTCAGATAGGCTTACCTGAACTTATATTATATTCTATTCTAATCTTCCTCTCCTTATCATTAATCTGTGACATATATATAATCTGTTGAATTATTAAACTATATTTTCTGTACAGGAATGTAGTTTTTGAATGTACATATATAATACTATATATAATAAACAATTTATTATTAAATATATATTGATAATATTCTGTTTCTTTCATTCTTATATATATATTATCTATAATATATTAAATCTATTTCTATCTATATATATATATATATTCTTTCTTAACTATCTATTCCATTTTTCTTAATATACTTACTTACTGTCTTACTGTCCTTATCTTCTTACATTACTGTCTTCTCTTCTTCTTTCTTCTTTATATTACTTCTTCTCCTCTTAATTTTGTACTTCTTCTCTTTGCTTATCTTCTTCTCTTCTTCTACCTTCTTTCCCCTTATTACTTCTTCTTACTTCTTCTTACTTCTTCTATCTTCTTCTATTCTCATATCTTCTTCTTCTTCTTCTTTCTATCTCGGAGTACTGAAATTTCAATATAGATGTCTACTAGTGAGAGTTGTGAGTTCTAAAATAACGTATCTATGACATCCCCAAAATTTGTATGTAATATCTATGCGAGAGGAGTTTCAACGGGAGCACGTATTTTGTTTTGATGTCATTCCTTATTTCTCTCTTATGCGTTTTGTTATAATATCCATAATATATATTTGGAATTACAATGACTTTTTATTTTGAGATGTAGATTTTGATAACTTATAAAGGTGAGTGCAGATATTTAATATGGACTGTTTTTTCCTTTTTTAAATTTTATTTTCTTCACATTTTTAAGCGTAGCGCATCAAAGGGTTTGCAGCGCTGCTGACAATTTATAAAAGGAAGTGTATAGTTAGAGAACACCAGTGATAGGTCAGACGGGACAGAGAGACCCCGACTCCAGCCATCGTTTCATTTTACCTATAAAATATAAAATAATGAGCTATAATATATATCCCTTACTATGATATTCTACTCCACTTAGTAAATTTCTGATAAATTTCTCTGCGAATGAAAAGTGTAGAGATAGATTAATATATATATATATATACTTCTATTTTTCTACAAGCTCAGGTAATACCCAATGAGGGTAACCGCCAAATTTGGCTTTAGTCATTGACGTGTGTTAAGTTTTATTCTACTTTTACCTTGATTTCTTTGGTATCTTCTCTCGGCCTCCCTTGAGTCCGAGGAGTCACCGAACGGGAGTGTGGACTATATATCGATAGCCTCACTCTTGTGTATCTCACCCGTTGTACGTGGCTTCGTTTTAATGCTTCCATCATTAATATGAGTGAGTGAAAATATTAATGAATATATAATAATTCAAACATAAATATTTATAATTCTCTTTAAGTAAAATACATATAATTCATATAAATAAATATAATATTATAAAACACCCTCCTTTAAATTTTCCTCTCTAGCCCTGGATTCCATTGTATATATAACTATACGTTTATACACATTATGTATACTGTATTATGATGGCATTGTCGGAACTCTAGGTTTTACATGATGCAGACTATAATGTGACTAAAATAAAACGTATCGTGAAACTCAAACATAATATTAATTATGATTATAATTATTTTTTCCCCATTTTACCCTACCTTTTTTTTTTATTTTTATATGATCGTCTGATTAATGTTTAATATTTATTGATAATTATAATTAAACTGTTAATTAATTATTTGATAATTAGCTCTGAGTAATTAGCAATGTTAGATAAGGAATATATCTCGATATATTTATTTTAATATCCGTATTAATAAATTTTATTAATAAATATCTTTTCAATAATAATAAGGAGACTAAAAAAGCGCTGCCAAATCACTTTCATATTATATATAATATATAATTCAACTCTACCCAAATCATTTTAGAAATCACGGAGTAGGTGAGCTATATATATATAATAGTATACGTCAGAGATATATTTTGAATGTATGAGGAGCTAGAAACTATTAACAAATTAGTAATAGACGCTTCTGGTAAAGTCATGTGTTATTTAAACCTAATTTATAATTCTCGAATGAAAATTGTTGATTAATATGGAGTGACTAATGTGAATTGTTATCTATATACTAAAAACATGAAAATGTGTTATTTTCTTTTGCAACCACTATTTTCAGAAAACTCTCATACACAAATATCAAGTCATCAAAACTTTATTTTATTAAACAACTAATACTATACAATAGTTCAAATACTAATATTGTCTAGTGCATCCAGAGAGTACTACTAAAGTACAATAAACTTTATTAACACATATCTGATGAACTTATTTAGATCTCATGCCAATTAACATATATAATAGTAATGTCATTAATAAATGGTTTATATTTCAAATAACACTATTAATAACCAAATAGAATAATAATTATAACAATAATACTGACAATTATAATTCGATCATTACCCTTAGATAAGAGGGTAATGATATGTCATAAAGCGAATGAGTAAAAGTACAGAGTACTATTTATGAATTTTAAAAAAAAAAAACTGTATATAACTCAGAAGAAAGACTTAGCTTATAGTATATACAAGGAATCTCATATAATAAGGAGCTGGTTAGAATTCATGTTACCTTCTATAGAGGTAATTCGAAATGGGATTCCCCAGCCAAAAAAATAAAAATTCCCAGCAAAATATATCCATGAGTTTTCTGTGTAGGTTTTTAAGATTAATCTATTCTTATTTAAGACCCCACTGTAGGATAATATACCTTACTGGAATTTTTTTTATTCTGGGATTCTGCCTTAACTTATCGTATAGATGAACTAATTTAAACGTAATTAAAATACACTCGTGATAATGAACGTAATACTATTTAAAATTATAAATATTTATCCTTACATTTGTCAGTATTGTAATTTTAACTACGCTACCTTACCAAGCTTCTTACATATAATAATATTTCTTCACAATAGATGATAGCAATAGAACTAGTATCAAATTGGTCGAAAGGGAAAAATCTAGAACTCGTAAATTGACAGGCCAAATTGTTGACATTTTGTAAAAAAAAAAAAAAAAAATCTGGTTATTTAGAGTTTCTCTAAAGGAATCCCAACAAAACTTGACTTAACCTAAACCCTAACCTAATTTAACCTAACCTTAACCTAACCTAACCATAAACGCTAACCTAACTAACTTAACAAAACTTAAAATTTTTTTAAGTCATGTCGACCATATGACCTGCCGACAATTTTCCCTGACGATCATTTGGACTAGTCCCCTAAACAGGCTAAAATAGATTCAGCATTCTCAAGCATGTTTTAACCTGCTCAGCAACAATAAGTTTTACATAAATAATTTTAACAAATCTGAGAGTTGCTTTCCTGCTCCTTTTTTGGATTTGAATAGATTAATAAAAATTAATATGCGTTCCATACGATTGCTTCACTGATTGGTGGAGTGCTTAGCCAATCATAAAGCATTTACTGATGCTTTATGATATGAATTTTCATTCGATCAAAAAATAAAACCTTTTGTACTGCAAAATCATCCTCGGGTTCAACGTTCAGGTTCGCAAACGAGGCATAGACTCGCCTACTCTCGGAAGTTATATTAATTTATAATGGTTTTTGAGTATGTGACGTCATTGTCATCTTGATATGACGTGATTGTTCAAAATAATCGTGATATCACAACTTTACAAAAAGTGCTTCAAAAACGGAATGAGTTATAGGATAAGTCATTCTTAACTTAAAGTTATACTCATACAATAGAGTATCATTAAATGATTTACGATTAGTGACGCATAATAATTTGTATTAATCCATCCAATTTCGAAAAAGAGTTCAGAAAAATCAAACTTTCAAATTAGTTTGAAATTATTTATGTAAAACTTAACGTTGCTGAACTGGTTAAAACGTGTTTGGTCATGTTTAATACAATTCATATAAACTCTTGTGCAACAACTCGATCAGCGCCATACACAGTCAGCACATCATACATAGCATGCTATAGGCTGGCCAGACGTCCTGTATTTTGCGGGACTGTCCTGCATTCCACTATTTTTGGATCTTTTGTCCCGCAAGAATCTTTACCCAATGCCGGACAGTGTAAAGTCCTGCATTGTGAAATGTAAGCCACAAAATTATAACAATCACGATTTGATTCACTACCAGACAAGTTTAAAACATGTTTTGAGCAGATTTTCAATGGGAAGTACGTTCTGGAAACTCGCGGTGAGATAGTCAGTTGCCAATCAGAGACTCAGTTGATCTCTAGTTGATATTGTGAAAATGACTTCAAAACGAAAGTGTTTCTTTAGTGAAAACTTAGAAAAAAAATATCCTTTCATTAAAAAGGCAAAGGATAATAGCACAGTAAAGTGTGATAAATGTCTTTCTATATTCTCAATTGCAAGTGGTGGAAGAAATGACATTACGCGCCATTTAAATTCTGATAAACATAAAAGATCTATCGTTGTTGCGGCCACCAGCACGTCTTTGAAATTGTTTTTGACTAGTAACACTTTTGATGGAGAGAAAAAAATCGCAGCTGTCGCCGAAGGAAGTTGGGTTTACCATTCAGTCACAAACATAACCAATCTTTTAGATCTACAGACTGCAATTCAAAACTAATAAGAAAATGCTTCAATAAATTTTTTTTCTTGTACTAAAATTAAATCAGCAGCCATTTTACGCAACATTTATCAGCCTGATGTTATACAGACACTAAAAGATGATCTCTCACGTGCTAACTATGTAACAATTTATAGTGACTGTTCCAACCACGGAAATATCAAAATTTGTGCTTTATTGGTTAGATATTGTTTGCCTACAAATGGGGTTAATGTTAAAATATTAGAGGTGACAAGGTTAGTGAGTGAAACATCAGAAATGTTATTTAATAATATAAAAAAGTTTTAGATTCTTATAATTTGCCCACTAAAATACAAGCTTTATGTGCTGTCAATATAAATCTAAATTTTGGTGGGCCATCTCGAGGGGGGGACACAATGTTTTTTTCAGACTACAGCAAAGTTTAGGCAGAAAACTAATTGGTGTAAATTGTCCAGCTCATATCTTAAATAATGTTTTGAAAAGTTCATGTGATTCGAAACTTTTCCTATCGATATGGATATAATAGTCGTTAAAATTTATTCATTTTTCTACATTTATTCAGTCAGGGTTGAAGAACTAAAAGCTATCTCACGTGCTAACTATGTAACAATTTATAGTGACTGTTCCAACCACGGAAATATCAAAATTTGTGCTTTATTGGTTAGATATTTTTTGCCTACATATGGGGTTAATGTTAAAATATTAGAGGTGACAAGGTTAGTGAGTGAAACATCAGAAATGTTATTTAATAATATAAAAAAGTTTAAGATTATTATAATTTGCCCACTAAAATACAAGCTTTATGTGCTGTCAATATATATCTAAATTTTGATGGGCTATCTCGAGGGGGGACACAATGTTTTTTTCAGACTACAGGCAAGTTTAGGCAGAAAACTAATTGGTGTAAATTGTCTAGCTCATATCTTAAATAATGTTTTGAAAAGTTCATGTGATTCTTTCTCTTCCGATTGATATGGAAATAATAGTCGTTAAAATTTATTCATTTTTCTACATTTATTCAGTCAAGGTTGAAGAACTAAAAGCTATTTGTGATTCTGTTGATGTGGAATTTCATGGGATATTAGGCTACACTAAGACCAGATGGTTGGCTTTGAGGCCAGCTATTGAAAGAGTTCTTCAACTATTCAACCCTCTAAAAATATATTTCTTGTCTCACAAACAATGCCCTGTCATACTTAAACAGTTTTTTAAAAAACCCGTTTGCTGAAGCATATATTTATTTTGTACACAATCAGAGTTCAGTATTTCACGATTGTATTTCTTAAGGTGGAAATCTCAAAAACGGTATCTTGGGCAGAGATTGTGCAGCATACTTAAAGATATGAAACTGCAATTGATTGAAGGAAAGCGGGAGTCATTTTTGCCTTTATCTGTAGATAAAATGCTGAAGGATTTAGAGAAACAAGGAAAGAATATACAAAGCTTTAAAACAGCTACTTTGTCATTCTGGGATAACTTTATTGAGTATTTGAATGAATGGACCGTTTATTTTGAGGAACTAGAAAACTTTAACTGGATGCTTCTTCGCAGCTTAATACTCTGGACAGCAGTTAAAGAAACTCTCGAATTTATCCTTGAAAAAATACCCAATATCTCTATAAATGATAATGATCTCTTCGATGAGGTAAGTTGTTTACAGAACTTTGTGACAATAGAAAAATTAAGGAATGGAATGATCGTGATTTTTAGGTTGACAGTAGATGGATTGAAGTATTTGCACATTTCAGAAGTCAGAATATTCCATTTACAAATATTCTAAAAGTGCTAGAATTTTTTTATCTCTACCTGGATCAAATGCACCCACATAAAGGGTACTCTCAATGATGAAAAACCTTTGGACAGAAGACAAAAACATGTTAAATATAGATACTTTAAAGGCTGCACTATTAACTACTTGCAATTATGAGATGGATTGCTTGCAATTTTCGGAGTACCTAAGTTCAAATACAAACCTCCTTAAGAAGATCTATTCCAGTGACAAGTATAATTCTGGTTCAAATTAAGTAAGTAAATATTAATTTATTAGACTTATAAGGAGTTATTTCTTATTTACTACTATATTTGATTAAATTATTTTTGGTTATAATATATATAATATATGCTTGCCTATAGGCTATACAGGCTATAGTGTATAATTTATAAAGTATAGCCTAGACATGAAGATGACTGTCCCGCATTAGGTTGAAAAAAATCTGGCCAGCCTAAGCATGCATAGCATAGCATGACATTAATAGCGTAGCATAGCGTGTATAGCTTACATAGCATACATAGCATACATAGCATAACATAACATCCTTTTTTGTTCATATCGTTTGATCATATATTGATCCTGAAGGTTTCAGATATAAAACAAATTTTTTTAATATTAAATTTATTGATAGAATATTTAATTTAAATCATTTTTAAATACAAATTTGATTAAATTAAGAAGGAATAAAGTTCTACAACGACAGAAATGGATTTCCTATTTAAATGATTATTCTTATGTTATTTTGTTCTTTAGTGATTCAAATTAATTGTCAAATCATGAAAAAAAAATTTGCAAAGGAAAAGTATACGACAGTTGTGGTAGGTAGAAATGTTATCGAAGTGAAAAGTATGATTGATTTTATGGTGATGAAGAAGGAGATGTTGAAATATGTGATGAACGTTGAGTCAGTGAAGAGATTTGGGATGGAAATATCAAATCATCATCTTGTTTTATGTAAGATTAAGTTAGTGGATGTAGTGGAAAAAGATAAGGAAGGAAGTTGGGAGAATTAAGAGTGAGAAGTTAAGTGGACAAGGTTTTAAGGTAAAGTATGTGAGAACACTTGAATATATATTTGTTGAATGTGAACAAGGTGAAAC
>JABUQX010111794.1:22500-35000 GCA_015478945.1 Trachelipus rathkii | reverse complement strand
CTCCCATTAAAATTAGCTGAGTATATTTTATTTTTATTGTGATATATATATTTTATTATATTGTATATACCGCCTATTTATATTATAATACCAACACTATCAATACCCTCCATAATAATATATTATACCTTACCTTTTTATATATATATCTATTATACTGACCAAATATATATATATATAACTTTATTTATTGTTATATATTAATTTGTCATTTACAGAGTTCTACACCGAATCCACTTAGGGAAGCGGGGCCACACTGGATTGAATTAATCAACTAGGATGGGTTGCTTTTGGTCTGAGCTTCTTTATAAACATATTTTAAATGGTCACAGAAAATTTGAAGTAGAGAAAATGAGATGATTCAGTGGGAAAACCATTAAACAAACAAGTCTAAATAAAAAATGTCCCTTACATTCTATTAAAGTTCATAATATTACATATTAACTAAAATCAATATGTTGATGAAGAATATTCTAGTGTTTCGATGGAGATAATTAAAATAGAGTTACTTCCTAAATTTGACGGATTCAGTGAAATATAATATTGGGTATTAACCTTTATTAGAATAGTGTTATGCTAAGGGTTGTGGAGTCGGTCATTAAAAATTTCTCAGCACTCCGACTCGACTCCGGACTCCACCCTCTTATATATAACCGGTAACTCTCGACTCCCGACTCCGACTCCGACTCCACCCTTTTGAAAAAATTACCGATCTCGCTCTCCGACTCCGACTCCTGACTCGACTCCGACTTCCGAAATTCCGAACTCCACCCTCTAATAGAAAATCTTATCTATTATGTAAAAATATATTATATATATATATAAATATTATTATATATATATTAATATATTAATTATAATAATTATAATATATTATAATATTATTATATTATAATATATATATATATATATATTATATATATATAATATAATATTATATATATTGAGGGTATGTTGTTATGTTGTGTTTACAATGATTAATAGTAGTGAGATATGAGATAGGTAAATAGAGATTATAGATCTTAAAGTATAATGTGGTTCAGCATGGAACAATCTTAGGGTTAATCATAATAACTTATTTTAAGGTGTTGAGAAGAATTGAATTATAATAATAGAACTATGAACGTTCATTAGAGAATGTGTGGTGTGGTGGTAAATTAGAGAATAAATGAAAGTACGTTTTAGATTATATGGTTATTCATAATTATTGTGTTGGTACTAGAGTGTTGATGAATGAGTGAATAGTCTGGTTCTGTGAATGATAGCGGCACTTGTTACTAGTGTAGTGATGATATGTGGAATCTGCAACTGATGGCTGGGAGACCAAGGAGAAGAGATGGTCTTGCCCAGTTACCGACAGTCACCCAAAAATTTGCCATAAGAGATAAGGGAGAATACTGTGGACAATGGTTGCAGAAGCGTCGAGAAGTTGAAGAGTGCTAATAGTGTGAATGGCGAGTGTGTTGAATTTCTAGAAGAAGTTGGGTGAAAATAGATAAAGGAGTTGTTAGACTTTCTGTACTATAGGGATGTTGTGATAGTGGTGTTGTTGAGACCCAACAAGGGCAGGATTACCCCCAACATTGACGAGTTGGAAGTTGATGTTGACCAATAAGTAGAGCGGCTCACAATTGTGCTAGTCCCGAGATGAGGCGCTTCTAAAGTGGTTTTTCGGAATGCGACGATTCTCACTAAAAGGTATAAAGGGGCAGTAAAGGTTGGGCTTTCTTTTCGAATTTCGTAATTTCTTTATCTGACGTCTCTGTTCTGTTGTGTATCGTGCAGTTTAGCACCTAACTCACCTCAGTCTTGGGGACGAGAAGGTGGGTGATGATGATGATATGTATAGCATGATGTAAAAAGGTTAACAATAAATATAATACAATATTAATATATTTATATTATATAAGTATTATTTAGTATATCCATAAGATGAGTTATGTGAGTGTTAATCATATATATATATATATATATAGGTTAGTATACTGAGGTAGAATCCTATTATACTTTTATAACTACCTTTATTCAACCGGGAATCCTTCATAGGCGCAACCAACGCCCCATGACCTAATACCCACTAAAACATATTTGGAGCAGTAGCAAAAAAAAATTTCGGGATTTTCTAGGCTGGTACTAATAATATTGAGAATGATATTATTATTAATATGGTATATAGATAGGAAACAGACATTATATTTTATAAAGAAGATATATATATTATATAGTGATATATATTATTTATCACTATTTAGTAAAAAAATAATTCTTTAGTTTAGATGGACGTGTATTCTTATTTTCAAGAATAAGTAATTCTCTCACCGCAGTAAAATAGAAGTATATTTCACAGGTATAGAGAGAGGTATGACGTGAGATATAGAGTAGGAGTTATAAGTATATATATTGTATATAGATATATATATATATTAAATTATATATATAGGTATATATATCATAATAGTAAAATTATATATATATTATAGATATATATATATATAGATATAGAATATTACAATATAGAGTATTATATTATATTACATATATATATATATATATATATTTATTATATTATATATATATATATAGTATCTATATATATATTTATATTATATATACAATATATACTATAGTATATATATATTATATATATATATTATATAATATAATAATGAATATATATAGTAATATTGTAAATATAGTGATATATATAGATATAATATATATTTATATATATATTATATATGAATACTAGTATAGAGTATATATATATATATATTAATAATAGAGATATAGAGCATATATATATAATATAGATAGATATCGAATAAAATATATATGAATAGATGATATATATATATATAGATGATATAAGGCAGGTAGCAAAAAAAATTTCGGAGAGAGAGAGAGAGGTTATGGATTTTAGTATTTAAGAATATTTATATATCTCTATAATATTATTACAAAATTAATACTTATATGTATTTAATAATATATGAATCTCTTATCGTAAAGGCCTTATCTCACTAATTGAGTCTAAGTCAACCCAACTAAATCATTTCACAGATGAGACAGGTCTTTTCATTATAATGACAGTAAATAGATAGATGAGAGTAGAATGAGAGGAAGAAGTATGTAACGGTAAAGCATTCCTTACAAAGTCAATCTGGAGATCAGAGTAAGATGATAAGAATTTGAATATTAGTATATTTCCAATAATTACTCCTTATATACTCAATTATAGTTAGGATAGTATCATTCGAAAAGATATAAACAACGGTTAAATCGAAGAAGATAGTATATGAAGTACTATAGAATAGATAGATCCTATATATTTTCGTGAACAGGCTTAAGGTGGTAAAGTTTTATCTGGTGAGTATTAAAAGATAGTGTGTAAATACCGAAAAAGAAAGTATATTCGGTTGCTGCTCACAATTTTCATAATTATAGTTAGAACTATCTCTAATGTAAAAGGAAAGAATATACGAGAGATAATCTTGAAGAAACGAGAGTTAATGAAAATAATTATGAAAATAAAATAAAGATAATTGAGATGATATCATATAAGAAAAATTCGTATGAAAGTTTTCATCTGAACTTTAACAAGCAAAATGGAGCATGTGTAATTTCAGACATTTATATTTTGAAGCTATGATGAACACTTTTAAAGATTAAAGCCATTTCTGCTAGATTTTCTTCTCATGTAGAATTGAAAAAGTTTGCTTTGGAGATTGACCTATTTCAGAGTAGTTGAAATATTGTTTTGTTCTCACATTTGACAAGTGAGGTAAAATGCTAAAATCCTTAACATTCTAAATATGACTGCACATATCCAATTTATTTCCAAATTAGCAAACATTTTGGATAGATGTCGATAGGGAATAAGTAACTTTATAAAGATTATTAAGTATGGATCTTTATTCGCGAACATTGCTCTCTAATTGTTTGAAAAATCACAGAACTATAAATTGTAATTGGCCCTATATGCTTTTCATTTTAAATTATTATCAGAAAAGGAAATTTTAATTCTTTCTGCCTGACCTGAAAAGTAGAAGTTCTTTGCAATTCCAAAAATGTTGAAATGTTTCGCTTTGATGTTGCCTTTGAAAACCCTCTAAACAAACATCATATTTCTATATGATTAAGAGCAGTTGCTGTCACTATGGAGACTGAAATGTGAAAGATTCTTTGAAAAAGTGTTTGAGAATAAAGTTAAAGGACATTTAAATAAATAAACTTATAGCACATTTGCTTTTGCTTAAAGACTTGAAAAGATCTAAGGTTTTTATAAAAGGTTAATATCTTGATCCATAGAAACTCCTCTTAAGCTTCAACAATGCTTTAAAAATTTCATTAGGTTCCGTAACAATCCATCGAAATTTATCCACCTGCCTTGTGTCGCCCTTTCGTGAGAGCTTTTTCCATTTTGTGTCTGGGAAAATCTTTTTCTTCTTTTTTTCTTTTAAAATAGTCTTCGGGCCTTGGCAATCTAAATAGCATATAGTTGCATTTCGATGTCCATAAAGTTTAATGAGTTGTACTATCACATTGAATAGTTGAACAGTGATGAAACACCTAACCGCTGATGATATTTTCACAGCTTAAAACCACTCTAAAACATTTTCTCATTGCTTTACACCATCATATCGTTGTCAATCAGAAAGTTAATATTTATATCAAAGTTCGTAGTATTTCCTCAGATAGAGATAAGGAAAAAAAGAACCAGTAAGAAGCCACATGGACCCTATCGAGACTGTCCCAGTCAACTAAAATATTATCAAAATACCATGCCCATGCGACAACACCCAACCACACCCACACCCTAAAGCTGTCAATTTCCTAAACAAAGGTCAATTAATATATACGCCAACTACTACCCAAAAGTTAAAATCTTTAGCTACAGGTTCATGCTTACCATATCAAGCCTTTAATAAGTTTTGTGATAGCGTTAGGATAGAACAACATGCGAGGTGTTAACTTAATAACTAACTAAAGAAAAACCCGCCACGATGATTAGGCTATCGAATTCAATATTACTATAGATGAGCCACAAGAATAATGACCGAGAGAGAGAGAATACCTGATCCGAACCTTTCTTTGATGTTGCAGTTGAAGAAGTGACACACTCAACAAACTTCCTGCTGGGAACCATTTCAAAAAATTTTAGAACACTATTAGCCAGAATGAATCAAGGTTACAGTCTTCCTACATTTCATTGTTGTGTCCCCTATAAAACTGTACCGTGTAAAATATTTCTATAGACTTGAACTTCGAATGCCCTATGGACGGAGAATTTGAAGGGAGATGAGGAGAAATGGCAGGAATATACGGAGTCTAACTATCTTGCTTAGGTCTTAAGTCAGAATGAGAGAGTAGTCTCAGATTTCGAGGAGTAGGTGGCTGGAGAAGGTTGTTTGGCGGAGGAAGTGCAAGCAGGAAAATCGCATGTAATGTAGGATAATGAAAGCTAATACAGAGAAGGAACAGACGAGATATATTATGAGCTTTAAGAGTTAACGCGGAGATAAGAAATGATGGGAGCGGTGTTTTGAGAAGATCTTATCCCAAAAGTGTGTTTCTTTCATGCCATAATCACCTAAGGTAGCTGTATGCCCTCCTCCGCTGAGACTCAGCATCTACGTGAGTCTCCCCTCCTGAGAGTGGAGATGCGGATAGTGATTGATGTAATATAGTGATTTTGCCGTAAATTACAAAATAGAGAAATAAACATATAACATATGTTTGTTTGTATATTAATAGATATTGATATACTAGACGATAAAGCCTAATAAATAATCAGGGCTCGAGAATGCATGAAACTGATAGGATATGCATAAGTGAACAATTATGCACAAAATAGACTATTAAATGTACTTCTTGATATATCAAGAAAATGGAGATAGTAGCTAAGAAAAAATGTGTACTTGATGCACTTGGAAAATGTCCTTTCAGTTTTTAGTACTATTTAATGAGAAAGTGAGGCCATTAGTTAATATATAGTTTGATGTTAGTGTGTTTATGTTTTCTCATCTTGTCATCTATCATTAATTATACACAACATATACGCTATTAGTGTAGGAAAATTGTAGATAGATAGAGGTAAGAGGGTAAGTGACAGAGTAAGTATATATTTATCAGGGTTAGTACTGACACATTAATGTGATAAGTTTACTCAGATCAAAAATAAATATGTATGAAGTCTATACTAAGTCTAGAGATAGTGTATAGTTCAACAACGGGGGTGAAATATTAGATAAAGATTGAGTAGTATGTTGCATAGAATTATATGAAAAATAAGAGTGTATAATAATGATATTCTAATAGTGAAGTCAAGACTCAGAAAATTCTTCGTGGTAGTCACTAACATCATATATATTCCAAGCTATCCACCACTCAAGTGTAATTTGTCTTGGAGTAGTTGAGTAGAAAGTGGTATTAAGATGGGTCGGTTTGGATTTATCTAACTTCATGATATCCAGGCATAGGTTTTATGTTTTGCCATTTATTTAAATCTTGTTTAAATGCTATTTCGAGATGTTAGCTTGTTGTTTGTGGAAGTACTCTTATGAAATAGAATAATTGATATAGCGGTGATAGTGTAAAGGTAGAATTATAGTACGAGATAGTCACTATCTAACATTAATGAACAAGATAAGGACGAACAGAGCTTAAATAAGGTAGTTTAGATGAATATGTTACAAGTCTACTCACAACTCATCTCACGTGGCTTATGCCATTGTTAATATTCATCTTCATGACGGCGGTCGATTACGATTCTCCTTCTATTAATTCTAATTCCTAATTATAGTAAATTATTATTATATATATATATTATTATAATATTATTATATTTTTATATTAATATAATTAATATATATTTATATATTTATATATTATATATTATATATATATATATATTTATAATTATAATATTATATATATATATAATATTATATATATATATATATTATATTATTATATATATATTATAATATATATATTAATATATATATATAAATATTATATATACTCTGTATTTATATATAATATAATAATATTATATATATATATTATATTTAATATTTATAATATCTATTTATTAATATATTTATTTATTTTATTATTATATCTTAATATATTTATATATATATTATATTTATATTTTTATTATATATATTATTATTATATATATATAGTATATTATATATATATATATATATATTAATTTATATATATATATTATATATATTATATATACTATTAATTATTATTATAATATATATATATCATATATAAGACTAATTGTGATAGGAAGGAAGGATAATTAACGTCATCTCTGAGGATTGAACTCAACCGCCATGTATTGTCGAATATCTTAGGTGGATAGGAAAATAAAATCTTTATTAATTATCCCACAGGTGTGTCGTTACTCACGATCGAGCATCCTGTCCCAACCCAAAATAAAGTGAATTCTAGAGAATACAATTATAATAAATAGCTAATACCTAACTCATAATAAGAACTCATACAGGTGTATCTCAACTGTTCTATTCACTTGTTTCTTTATTATTGTAAGATGTTAATATTGCTTATAATCGCATTATATAGATGTTAACGAAAGAACATGTAGAATAGGAGGTTAAAGAACATACTGCCTTCTCCGGGTGAACACGCCTAACTGAGTTAGCGACTTAGTAGTAATACCAAATTATTAATTACACCTAGGCTGCGTATATACGAATCGAGCCTCTCATCCATATCCTCACTAAAATAAAATTTGGATATACGATTCTCAATAAGTAAACATAATTATAAAGCATACACCGATGCTTATATATATATAAGTTTCATCCCTAAATACTGGTATAACAATAAACTATATTGCAGTCCTGGTCAGACATATAACATCAAGTATGCATCCAGTGTCTTAATTCATCTCGCTGATGTTGTTTATAAACTCTCGTATACGAATGTAATAGATAGTATTGCTTATAAACTCATCGACATATAATATATAAAAAGTGTTATTTATCATGTATTATAATAATGGATGGTAGTTAGATATATAACTGAGTGATGAAGACTGATGTGAACTGTGCTTTCGGGATTGAAACCCATCCGACGATGTATACAGAAAATGCATTTAAGAAAGGGGGATAATATACCCTATTGAAGCATATTATACTGTGCTGAATAGTGTTAATTCGTAGATATAATTAATAGTGAAGAAATGAGAGTATATATATTATTATATAAATATATATAATTATTTATCTAAATCACATAAATTCAAATTATTGATATTATATATATGATATTAATATATTTAGCTTAATTATCAGTAATAAATAACTATGGATATATTTAGCTTCTAATTATATATTATTAAATCTTAATATATATTTAACGTCGAGATGACGGTAACTATATGGGTAATAAGAATTGACTCACATGACTAACATCGGGTAAAGGGAATGACTCACATGTTTGAAAACACTCATTCGATCCCCCTTCGTGCGGATCGTAGAACGAAACTTTCTAGAAAGTTCACATCCTCGAATAGGGTAATGCCCTAGAAATGCGAAATTATTACCGTTTCGTTTTATCATTGTGCTACGCTCGATGAGAAAAATGCTACACAGCTTTAACACGAATTTCGTGCAATAAACAACGCGATTTTAGTAGTTACTTTGTTACAAACAATGGAATCAGGCGTTGTCGACGGAGCACGGGATTTGGAATAAACAGAAAATTTAAAATAGATAACAAATGGTTTATATGGCAAATAATTGAACAACTATTGTGATGCGAGTTTATCGATTTGAGAGAAATTAGATTTAAAGCTAAATTTTATTGAATGAAACATTCATCAATTCAAAACTGGCCTACCACGCCGCCATCTTATTTGTTTACATTTGTGCGTACCACGTTCTAAATTCGGCAAAGCACGGGAAAGGGAAATAAAAACCTTACAGAATTAAGGAATTCCTATAATTTTGGGTGACATTTTTTACGATTTTTCCCTAGGTTATAATGTAATAATTCTGTATATTATATATATATATATATATATAATAAATATAAAATATTATTATAGTATATATATATATATATAAATATATATATATATCATTATATATATATATATAAATATTATATATATATATATTAAATATATAATAATACTATATATATATAATAATATAATATATATTATATATATAAATAGACTATAAAAGATCGCTCAAAAGTAAATCAGTTGAATGGAACAAGTGAAACTGAACAAATCTGGAAGCATTTGAACAGTGGAACGATGCAGTAGTGAAAAGCAAGTATAGTGGATGTGCTAAAGTACGGTATAAGAATGTAACAAGGATGGCAGAATGAAGCAGGTGGCTGCAAGCGGTTAAAATAAAAAGAAATTGTGGTTGAATGTACTAAAAAAGCCAATATGAGGTTTCAAAAGAAGATGTTTGAATTAATATAAAGCGAGGAAAAAAAGGGCACACCCACACACACACTACGTAGGAGAAAAAAAAAAAGGAAATAAACAGAAAAAGATCATGGGATCTTTTCTGTTTTGAGGAGACAAGAAATATCGATTTACATTATCGACTCTTTCGATAGATATATTGCTCCCTATTGCCGTAGTTATGTATGACACGTAGGTGTTAACGTGTTATATCAATTTCTGAAAATATTATATGTATAAAAGTTGAATTGTAAACTGTTCTAAACGCGAAAAAAGATCGGAGATGAATGATGGGACTTAACAGGAACTAATAAAAAAGCTCTTTTGGAAAGAGCGCGAAAGTAGGAAATGAAAAATAAGGGGAATCTGCTTAAAATAATGAATAGGGATAGTGCTTTTTTAACTGATGAAATGGAGTGAGGGGAGTGTGGAAGGAAGACTTCGAAAATCTGCTATAGCATGGCAGTAATGAAGAGTTATGATAAGTGAATTGTGTAGCGTTTGAGTGCAGGAAGGAATAAGTATTCTGGGCGATGAGGGAGGAAGGGGAGGAAAACATTAATTTTTAAGAGAAAGTGAAGAAGGTAAATATTACCTTTTTAACGAAATTCACTGGTGAAATGACCCAAGAATGGAGGTTAGGTGATGTGATTGATTCGAAGTTGGGTAACAAAGCGATTAGTATAGGTATAGTTCCGAGGATTGAGGAAGCAGTATTTAGTACCCTTATATTAAGGGTAAAGGGATAAGCGTAACTGTTGGAGTTATAGGGCAATTAGTTTATTGTGTTGTAGATTGAATATATATTATATATAATAATATATATAATATATAGAGTATATAATATATATATATATATATATATAATATATATATATATAATATATTATATATTATAATATTATATATATATAATATATATATATAATAAATACTATAATATATATATATATATATATAATATATATATATATATTTATATAATATATATATAATAAATATATAATATATATATATATATATATATATATATATATATATATATATATATATATATTATATATATATAAATATATAGTATATACTATATATATTATATATATAATATATATATATATATATAATTATTATATATAATATTAGTATATATACTATAAACTATATATATATATAAATATATATACTATATATAATATGTATGTATATATATATATATATAATATAATATATATATATATAAATATAAATTATATATATATATATAATTATATATATATATATATAATATATATATATATATATATATATACATATATATATGCCTAATATTTTGGTCGAAAGAGTCGTCGAGTGACTGAAGAACTGATGGTGAAGAACAAATTGCATTTAGAAGTGGTAGTAGATGACAGAGATCAAATCTTTTACATTGAAACAAAATGATTGAGAAAATGAGGGCAGAGGAAGAATAAGTTGTATTTAAGTTTAGATTTACAGACAAAGAAGTATGATAGAATTAGATAGGAAGCTCTATGACAGGTGTAGTGATATATGGTGTGGTGGTAGGCTTCTGAATGGAGTCAAAAGAATGTATGACGATAGTGAAGCGTGTGTAAGATTAAAATGGCGTGAAATAGATTGTTTAATATTAATAGCGGAGTGGGGCAGAGATGTGTCATGCCTCCTTGGTTATCAATTTGTATATGGCATAAGGTTATGAAAGAATTAGAGGTGGGTATAGCAGGAGTGCTAGATGATGATGAAAAGGAAGAGAGTGGAGGTACCCTACTATTATATCGGATGATTTGGTTTGTGTGACGAACTCTGAAGGGAGTTTGAGAGGGATTGGTAGAGAGATTTGGCAGGTGTGAAAAGACGGGTTTGAATAGTAAACGGTAGATAAGGAGGTCTTAAGAGTAAGGTTATATTGTGTGTGAAACAGTCCTCGGTGTGAAGCCGTATAGATGCGTCGTGAGCAGCTGGAACAAGGGTCTGAGTCTAAATATTTAGAAATAAGTTGTCGATGAAAAGAGAACGGATGATGCAGAGCGCGTAGTAGGAAAAGTTGCTGAATGAAAGAACGTGGCTGTGCAATTAACCGTTGGGCGGATCGTAAAGGACTAAGTCTGTGAACGAGTCCGGTAGGGTCTCACATGAGGTATGTTGCTATCTGTTTAAATGATAGTTGAGGACTGTCCGTCTGGAAAAAGAAGTATAGATCTAAATTCAAGGTTCAGATGGACAATCTTAGGGGCTGTTAGGTGGAAAAGATTAATAAAATAAAATAATATGAAACATATGAGAGATTTGTCGTGTGACGAAAGGGAACACAGAGAATAAACGAAGAGTACGTTAGATGGTTTGTCATGTGGGATAAGGTATGATTGATTAGTTCGGTTGGCAAAGGGAATGTATAGTGCGTGAGTGTGCTAGAAACCGACCGGCTGGATCAGAGAACCCGAAGAAAAAGGTGATTGAGTCAGAAAGGAATGTTCTGAAGGAGAGAATGTTGAGTTTGTTAGAGCGAAAGAAGGACCAACGAAAATACAGCAAAAATAAAAAATGTGTGCATAATAGGAGGAATGACGTACGTTTGTGGGGGGATAAGTGTGGCCCACCTGGCCAAGGAATGAACCCTCACATTGAAGAGATGCCATAGTAAGGTCAACCGTCGCGTCCCATACAGCATCTCGGGATAGATTTTTACTCCGATGAGTTCTCACTAAAACGTATAAAGGGCGGTAAAGACTGGTTTCTTTCGACTTGCATATAACTATTATTCTTCGCTACTTCTATTTCCGGATGCATGTTCACGCATCCCCCCCAGTATATCAGGTGGGATGAGTTATAAATAGTATATTATAAATAATAAATACATATCTAATTAATAACTAATTAACTAGCTTACATATATATATATAACATACATTATATATATATATATATATTATATATATATATATAAATTATATATACTATATATGTATAATACTAAGATATAAGTAGATAGTACGTGATTACGGCATATAATTAAATA
>JABUQX010111794.1:10000-17500 GCA_015478945.1 Trachelipus rathkii | reverse complement strand
TTCTTTGGAATCATTTTTATAATCTTCTTTGGAATCATTTTTGGAATCTTCTTTGGAAACTTCTTTGGAATCATTTTTGGAATGATCTATGGAGTCAATTTTGGAGTTGTTATAAGAATTAGTTTTAGAGTCATTTTCGATTACGATCTTGGAGTCACTTTCAGACTCAGTTTTGGAGTCCTTTACCACAGGGTCATTCCAGGTCTGCACGTCCGTTGTTATTAGGATTAAGTAAATAGAATTTGAGATAAAATAAATTACAATCGCAATAATAAATACGATTCTCCAAGCAGCTATTGTGTTCTGTAATATATATATAAACTATATAAGTATATATATATATATACTATATATATATATATAATATATAATATACTATTATATATATTATATATATACTATATATACTTATACTATATATATATAATATAATATAGTATTATATAATACTATATAATATTTATATATATAGTTAATATATATATACTAAACTAT
Source organism: Trachelipus rathkii (assembly GCA_015478945.1). NCBI lineage: Eukaryota > Metazoa > Arthropoda > Malacostraca > Isopoda > Trachelipodidae > Trachelipus > Trachelipus rathkii. Next base: position 17,005 of record JABUQX010111794.1, on the reverse strand, counting down.
ATATATATATATACTATATAAGTAATATATATATATTTATATATATTATAAATATATATATAGTAAGTATAATACGAAAATGTGGTATTATATATATCATCAGCATCATCACCCACCTTCTTTCCCCATTGACCGGGGGTAAGGTGCGTCACATGCACCGGAAACAGAAATGTAGTAGAAGAATATGACGCAAGTCGAAAATAAAGCCCAGGCCTTACCGTCCCCTTTATACCCTAAGTGAGAACTCGTCGCAGTAAGAAAATTCTACCCTAGGGCTTCATGGGACTGCGACGGACCCTCAACTTTATATCCATCTCGCCAATGTAGTCTTCATCCATTGGCCCAGTAGGCCGACCAAGCCATTCCCCCTATACAAAAAACCCCACCATTCACTCGCCTATTATGCGCCTTTCTTCTCACCCCTGCCAAACTTACATTCCTCTCCTCCTACATTCCTTTACTGACTCAATCCACTTTTTCTTCGGTCTCCCGTCGCCGGGTCGATTCCAAGCACACTCACACTATCATATCCGCTAAGCCAACACTGTCTACATACATCCATGCCTTCCACTATGACCAAATCAGTTCTCAATTATGTTAAATCATTTACTCTCTCACTTTATGCCTTTCTTCACACCACGAACAAACCTCTGAATACGTTCACTCTTCACTTTATCAGAGGTGTCTTTCTCATACCGAACACGCCTCTAAGATTGTTGCATCTGAACAAACATTTGTTACTTGAGATCTAATACCTCTATTCCAGAAGAAAAAATAGTTTCACTACTATACATCAATACAGGTAACAAATACCTTAATGCAAGGGACCCTACGGCGCACCCAAAGACTTACGTCCCCTTTACATCCACCAACGATTTTAATTGCACCAGCCACCTTTGTACCATTCACAACTTCCTACTACAGCGCAGCGATCATCTGGTGTCGCCTGATTCATTAAACAATATCCTAAGAGATATTTAAACTCAAGACACTTGTTCCGAGGGGGCCTCACCATCCAACATAAACTTCACACAGGAGTGACTGTCTTCACACACAAACCATAACCTTTACTCTTATCTACGTTTACTTTCAAATTCCTCCTTTTACACCCCTTTTCAAAATCCCTCTGCCAATCCTCTCAAAAAACTTTCTTCAGATTATCCACACAAAACTAAACATAAATCATTATATATGATGTAATTATATATATATATAGTATATATTATATATATATATATATATAATATATATATTATATATATAGATATATAGTATAGTATATATAGTGTAATATAAATATATATATATATATATAAATATATATAATATATATATAGTATGTATATATATATATATTATATATTTATATATATTACTATATATATAGTATATACGTATATATATAATTATATATATTGTTTCGTGTCCCTGTCAGGAGCCATTCGGAGATTTCTCTCTCTCACTCTCTCTCTCTCTCTCTCTCTCTCTCTCTCTCTCTCTCTCTCTCTCTCTCTCTCCTCTCTCTTTCTCTCTCTCTCTCTCTCTCTCTCCAACGGCCACTGCTCTTCTGAACTCTTCATGATATACCCCTCAACATTATGAAGGCTTATGTGACCAAGCATTTCTACACGATTCTCATCCTTGCCTCTCTCCAACCTCTCTGACCCCAGACCTATAGCAGCTAATGGCTCAATCTTGCATGTACTCCACTTGGTAAAAATTCTGGGCACACTTCCTTTTATGCTATTTTCCCAATTATTTCTTGATTTGCGCACTCTCAAAATTCGAGTATTGGAGTGTGTGGACCTTTAAATTGACTCTCACTTGGGAATTTCTTCAAACTCTTGGGTGGACATTAGGTTAGTCCTCCGGCCTAAATGCTTGCGATGGGAGACACACACACCATACACCACACAGATACACCACAAATACAGCAGACACACACACACACACACACACACACCACACACACACACGACACACGCACACACACAAACACACACACACAGCGATACACACACACACACAACACACACACACCACACAACACACACACACACACACACACAACACACACACACCACACACACACACACACACACCAGCCCACACACACACACACACCACACACATAGTATGATTTAAAGTAGAGTTTTATTAATATCTACAATTTGTCGAATTATCATTGATGATACTATGGTCTGAATATATATTATATAATAGATTATATATCATAGTAACTCATAATATTTATAGAATAAATGTTCAGTAGATGCATAATGTATAGTATTAAAACATATTATTTATAGTATATAAGAATTATATATATATATATACTTTTTACCTTATGTTACATACTTAGGGAGCCAATATAATTGAAAACACTATACGAGATAGCGGATATTAATCTATTAAACTACTTTTTTGATTGCATACGTCAATATTATATAACCATATATGTATATATAATGGATATATAGAAGAGTATTATTAATTATTATATATAGAATATAATACTATGCTGTATCACCGTCTGCACGACATGTGCTGCGGGAAATTATGATTTGCTCAGATCAACATCAAGTAATGTTGTTCAATGTTAGTTGTCTATTTGATGTTCTGGAAACCTTAGTAGGTAAGGAGAGTCATTCGCACGGACGCATGTCTAACCATGAACCAACGTTGGACTGTTTACCTTCCCTTGACCTTTTTGAGCCCAAATTTTTTTTTTTGGCCTTTGACCTTTTTTTGACAACTCTACCTTTTGGGCGTTGACCTTTTGAGCCCCAAATTTTTTTACCTGACCTTGACCTTTTGGCTGACCTTTTGGGACTTTACCTTTTTTCGACCCAACCCTTCCGTTTTCCAGTTGGGGGTGTCTCATAACATTGTCTTATATGTAAAATAAAATGTCCGCCGCGCTTTGTATAACGCGACTGGTAAGTTTTTCGGGCAACCAATATTTTGAAGTGAGATAACCGGCTAATTTTTCAGTGCCGCCCCTAATTTTTTGCAACCTTTCGAAGAAGGGTAAACCCTAATTTTTTCGGCAAACCCTAATTTTGCAACCCGTCGAAGAAGGGTTGCGCCAGACGCAGGCGAAGCCTCCGTTGTACGTGTTTCCCCTCTATTTTACGCCCCCCTAATTTTTTCGACCATGGCTCAATTTTTGCCCACGGTAATTTTTTGATCTTCATTTAGGGGCTAAGCCCTATTTTTTGATGTCTTAACTTTTTTTGTCCTTCCCCTTGCTCCAAAGCTTGACAGATACCATGGTTCAATTTGACCCACGGTAAATTTTTTGTCCTTTCATTGGGTCAATTTTGACCCACGTCAATTGATTAATCAACGTGCACAATTTATAGGGCTTAAAGCCCTTCTTGATGGTCTTAACCTTGTAGGACCAAATGCATCATTTAGCCTTTGACACTGGCCATATACCATGTGGCTCATTTTTGCGCCCACGCCCAATTTCTGGCCACTCAAACGTGCCACAGCCCGTCACATTATTTCAAGTCCCTTAATAACGTATTATGAACTAGTCCTAAACTTCGAACACTCGTACACACACACACACACACACACACACACCACCACACACACACATCACACACTTATACACACATTCACTATGACACTTACCACTCCACCCCATAGATACTTGCACTTACATTTACACTTATTCACCCGTACAAACACACGACCAACCTGTTGGTCTTCCATGGGTCAATTTTGAGCCACGGTAAGTTTTTGTCCTTCCTTTAGCGGACTTAGCCCTTTTTGATTGTCCTGTAACCTTGTTTGAGCCATGATATTTCGCCGTTTGGACCTTGCCATTCATACCATGGTCAAATTTTAGACCAGCGCTAACTTGATGAAGTTCTTGCAATGCGGTTACCCAACCACCGTAAGAAGTATATAGTGATGTTCTTATTAGTGTTCTATCAGTATTAGATGAGTGCCAGGTTGAGTGCCAGGTGAAGTGCCAAGTGCAGTGCCATTGAGTGCCAATGCAGTGCAAGTGGAGATAGGCCAATGAGTGGACCAAGTGAGCTGCCCACATAGTGCCAAGTGAGGGCCAATAAGTGCCAACTGATGCCACTTTTTTCAAGCCTTTCTAGCCTTCCCTGAGCTTATAGAATAGCCTTAATATTTGGTGTCTACCCCTAGGTTATAAGTAATGGAGGAAACCGAATGGGTTATTATTACAAGTTGCTAGAATGCTTCCTACTATGAGTTAGTTATTTTTCTAACACTTATACCACGACTGAATAGGTGAATATTCTAATAGAGCTTTCAACATTGAGACTAGGGACCTCCAAACGTTTCAGAGGTACCGCGTCCGCAGGCGTCAGCCCCACCGCGAAACTAGCCCCGCCTGCGCTTTAGGCGCAATATACTGACGGGATGGCGTAGCGAGCCCGCAGATTGCTTTTTAATTTTTTATTCCTCGTAACGCCACCGCGTGCGCCCGCAGGCGCCATATCTCCCTGCGTTAACCGCACGCCGCGTGGCGCCGACTGGAACCGCAAAAATCCCCGTCCATAACTGACGACACGGAAATAATATTAGGATGTCAATGTAAACTTAAACAAAACAGAATATATCTCGCTCTTCAATCAATATACTATGAGTCATCACTGTTCACACAATTGTACGAAATCTTTATTAAAAAACAGCAATTCAATATAAACCTTTAAACACACGGCTAAAGCCAGTAAATCAGTAAATCAAATAGAGGTGTATTGCCTAACACCTAGGGGATTAGTATGCTTTGTTTTACTGCTTTACTGCTTTAACTCTCTGCTTTACTGCTTTTATACTCTCGGCTTTACTGCCTTTAATTCATATACTATTACCAACTTAAAGCAGGAAATCAGTAAATCAATAGAGGCTGTTACCTAACACCTTAGGGATTAAGTATGCTTTTGTTTTTACCTAGCTTTTCTGCTTTAACTTTCTGCTGTACTGCTTTAACTTTCTGCTTTACTGCGTTAACTCATGTTTTACTTCAACATTAGTTTCCTTATTATTTTTATTTTTGTTTTATTACTTATTATAAATTATTAAAGATCTAATTTTTTTTAAATATTAATCGTTTTAATTCTGTAATTAAGAACTAAAAAACTACAACAGAGTTCGTGTCATTATAAACATTTTAGTTTCGTTTAAATAAAATTGGTCACGAAATATTATTAACACAAACACCTTGGACTTTACTGCTTTAACAAGGCTTAAACATAATAACTCATTACATCCATCTACTCACTTAACGAGTATGGATGCTGTGTAGAAAATTACGTTCTGCAAGTCCGCTCTTACCATGTCTTCTTGAAAATACTTCCTTATATCTACGGTAAACATGTAAACATTCTTCTAACTATTATTAAACATTTAATTATTTTTGAAATTTTTGAACAAGCACCTGTAAAAATAATTATGTGCGATATTATAATGTTTAGTCAGAAAATTAAAGAAGATAATTAAAGCTATGAAATATCCTCAATTCACTGTAAAAGGCCATATGACGATATTAGTCGCTGGACAATGTATACATGACACTACACACCACGTGCTGAAATCAGGACTAGATGATTTAATGCACAAAGTGTGAAATTGTGTACCCACATATGAAGCAGAAGCGCTTCACAGCCTCCATACTCTCCATCCTAAATTATCAATATCGTGTGTTTTTCATAACACGAGAATAGTTTTTCATCAAAGCAAGACATATTGCGAAAGTATGGTGTTCTTTAGTTACAACAGGTCATTTACTGTTGTTTGGCAGAGAAGAGACATGAGTCAAATTAATGTATTGGGCAAACTCAAATGCCCTTTCCCTTCAAATAAGAGAGTTTCTTAGAGAGCACGGTGTAGAAAAGAGGTAACTACTTCTGACTTGCTCCCCGGTTTATGTTTGATTTGTGTGGAACTTCACCCCCACTAAAGAGAACACGTCACCTCAGAGTCCCTGTGCTCTTGTTGCGTTACCCAGACATTCTGAGCCGTATATGGAATAGTAAGACCTTCAATGTTATCATAACACTGAATAATGAGTTTGGCTGTGCTTTGAAGTTAAGCTCAATAGTATTATGCCTTCATAAAAAAAATGTAAAAAGTGTGAAACTCATCTGAAATAAACGTATAGATCTAAATAGTAGTTTGAGGATGAGAGAAAAATTCGATTCCAGGTGAGGAAGAGCTCTGATTTATATACCTTATATATAAAGGAAGAAACGTTCTCTCTCTTCAACAGGCACTCAGATACGTAGAAGCGTAGTACGTCGATTATTAAAACACATCATTAAAAAAAACGTGCGTGCACTCTTTTGGAAAAAGAAGTAATGTGGAAAATTATAAGAGAGAAGAAATAGTTAGCGGTGACAGAAGCGAAGAGGAGTAAGTAGTTCCATTCTACACTCTACTCTCTTCCTCTCTGTCTTGAGTGAGCTACCTGATAACTAGTAGGTGGAATCCTCGTAACCGCCAATAATGGCGACTGATTTTTCTCCCGCTAGGTAAAGGTGTATGAAGTGTTCTGTACTTCCATATAATGAGTATAAATGAGAAAATGGATAGTATAATAGTACAGCACTGTACAGAATCAGGTTATACCTCACGATTCATTCATTCACAACCTCAATTTATTGGCCAGTTATTTGTACCGCACACTGTGAGTGCAAAATCCACAATCACAGTTTAATTAAAGGATCTGAACAACCCTCAAAACACGCATAATGTAATTACAGCCCTAAATGCATTTGAACATTACAACCCTCTTTCACAATTTCAGCAGCAACTAGATTTGCTACAAACAACAGTAAATCCTACACTAATGATTGAACTGATCTCATTATTCTTTCCAGGCTAAGCCGTCTAACCTCCTAGCTTTATATGATCCTAAAGTTGAATAGATAACTAAAGAACGATAATATGAGAAAGAAGTTGTGACTTGGGAGTAAAGAACATATTAATGCTTAAATAGAAAGATAAACTGAGGTAATT
>JABUQX010111794.1:5000-7500 GCA_015478945.1 Trachelipus rathkii | reverse complement strand
TAATATATATATGATATAATAATACTATATATATATTAATATTATATAAAATATAACGTTATAAATATATATATATTATATATAATATAATAGTATATATAATATCATATATATATATATATATATATATATACTATATATAAGTATTCTTTACAGAGATAAACACCGTTTCACTCACGGGCAGAGCCCTAATTCACAGGGTGTAAAATGTCTAACGTCCGAGCAGGGACGAAGCCCAAGCCCAAGGAGAAATAGCTCACATTCTCCCAACCGACCAGTTGCGAAACCTGGGACCCTCGCTTTGTTCGGCGAGTGCTCTAACACTGAGCTAGTCGGCGCGCTTTTATGAAAATAAAAAATAAATATATTTAAAAATAATATATAATATATATATATATATAAATATAATTATATATATTATACATATATATAATAATAATATATATATATATATATAATATATATATTATACATAATATACATACATAAATATATATATCATAACCTAAATACAAGTACACAATAGCACACACATATATCATATGCCCAAATATAAAACACTGATTAGGCATAAACATTCTTGCCTCTTTTGTTTTATATTTACGATGGTCATAAACATTAACTACTAAGTTTAATATTAATATTTTATGCCTACACAATATTTCACAATATATTAATATTATTTAACACTATTCACTATATTAAAAATTTCTTTTAACTATATTATACATTATCCATTATTATACATTATCACCACAATCACTCTTATTACTATGTAGTATGTTTTTATATATATTTCACTATATATAATATTATTTTACCACTATTCATCCATATTAAAAGATATCATAACGATTATATATTATCAGTATCACCAAAACCACTGATTACTCTAGTAGGGTTAAACGATATTGAGCACCACCTCCCTAAGATAAAAAAACAGCCCTCTAATGAAAAAAATTGCATCAAAAGAAGAGCACAACAACGCAAAGCCAAAGAGGCTGGGAAATTAAGAAACCAATAGAGAAAGTAAGATAAATAAAGAATCAAAAAACTGGGTCTACCCGAAACCGGACAAGGATAAGTCTCATATGATAACCAGCCGAGACCCGGAGAGAGAGAGAGAGAGAGAGAGAGAGAGAGAGAGAGAGAGAGAGAAGAGAGAGAGAGAGAGAGAGAGAGAGAGAGAGAGAGAGAAGAGAGAGAGAGAGAGAGGAAGAGATGAGGGAGGAAGAGAAGGAGAGAGAGAAAGAGAGAGAGAGAGAAGAGAGAGAGAGAGAGAGAGAGAGAGCAGAGAGAGAGGCGAAGAGACGAGCAGAGAGAGAGGCAGAATGTGTGATTACTACTTCTCGAGAGAGAGAAGAGAGAGATGAGAGAAAGAGAAGAAGATGGAGAAGCCGCGAGGAGAAGGAAAGGAGAGAAGACGAGGAGGACGGACGGAGGATAGAACGAGAAGAGAGCAGAATTTTGTTCTTTATTCTTCCGAAGAGAGAGAGAGAGAGAGAGAGAGAAGAGAGAGAATGTGTCCTTCCAAGAAAAATCATTAGAAAAGGAAACACCAAAAATATTGAGGACAGACCAAGGTTTTAATTATGTGTTTTCGAAGATGTTTTAGTTCTTATAGTTGTTATATGTTATATTTGTGTCATTGTTGTGTGAACGAGTATATCGAGTTATGAGATGAAGGAATGGATTTTTGAATCCCAATTTAAAATTCGAGAAAGGTCAGAATCTGGTTGTGTGTCTGTATGTGTGTTTATGTGTGTATATGTGTGTGTGTGAGCGTGTGCGTTACTGGTTGTTGGGTGTGACGTCTTTCAAAATGAGAAGAATAATGAAGGATGGATTCGTCTGCATATTGATAAATAGATGAAGATGTAATAGAAAGGTCATCAATGAAAAGTAGAAAAAGAGTTGAGAATAGTAGAGAACCTTGTGGAACACCACTATTTATAGATTTAATGGATGAACAGTGGCCGTCTACAACTGCTGCTATGGAATGGCCAGATTGGAAAACGAAAAGAAGGCATCAGAGAGTAGGAAAGATACTAAAGTAGGAAAGTTAAGATATCAAAGCTTTTTTTGTCAGACTCATTTGAAGGCTTGCTATATGTCTACCGCCACAGCAAAAGATTCGCCAAAATGGCGAAGGGTTGAGAACCAAGATTCAGAGAGAAAGGAAAGAAGATTGCCAGTATAACGTTTCTTACGAAAGCCTTAATGGCGAGCAGATATAAAATTTGAAGAACTAGCAGATTTCCAAATCCAAATGATAGGCAAGTTCACGAGCTGTATCTTGATAATTACATGAAAGTCACTGGCAGTGGTGAATATTGAATCACCAAGCATAATAATTTCAGAGAATAAAGAAGAAAAGATAACGTGCTCTATTTTAGTGATTAAATAGCTAAAGTATTTAAGAGAGTCAGTTGAGATCGGGAAGAAAAAAACAGTGCAAATTAATTTAGTAGTAGATTGACAAGATAACTTATCCACATTA
>JABUQX010111793.1:0-12599 GCA_015478945.1 Trachelipus rathkii | reverse complement strand
ATTTTTCACAGTAGCGTGAAAATTGTATAAAAGTTATACTGAAAAAAAAAATAAGAAATAATATAAATAAAATATACTTTTTGGTTCTTAATATGTTATTTACTGTTTATGTATTTTTACATTTTCCGCACGTAAAATTGGGACCTAGCATTCGAGACATAATGAATTCCGATTTTACAAATCTGTTAGATTAATAGTTTTTAAGATTACATATGACGGACAATCGTAAACGCTGACCTTATTAATCTAATACATCAATAATAATATAATAATAATAATAATAATAATAATAAATTATTTATTATTATTATATTATGATTATATTATTTATTATATATATTTATTATTTATTAATTTCATTATTTTTATTATTTTTTTTTTTTTTTATTATTATTATTAATAATAATAATATATAGTTAATAATAATAATAATAATCATTAATCATAATCATAATAATAATAATCATATTACTATTAATACTACTATTATATATATTATTATTCATCTATGTTATTTTATTATTATTATTGCAACTATTATTATTATTATTCATTAGTATTCATTATTTATTATTAAATTGTAGTTTTTTGAGATATTTTTTATATTTACATTTTCCGCACTAAAATTGGACCAGCATTCCAGCAAGGTTATTCCTTTTTTCCCTGTAGCTATTGTAGTTTTTGAAGATATGAGTTGTCGTAGGTAAGCGTATTCCTCAACTTGTTCTAGACATATCTATTAAATCCATTGTCGTTATGCAAGAACAACGTTCATATTTTTAAACTGTTAGTGTAGGCTACCTGAACACGAAAAAAATAATACCAAAAATGTATCAATACGTATATTCCAAATAGTTTACATTTCTGAGCTTCACTTGATTTATAAAAAAAAGTCATTAAAATTTAAAATTAAGTTATATATCGATATTATATGGGATTAAAGAAATTTTTTTGCTGTAATGGAAAGTAATTTGAAGTAAGGAAAGAATCACATATATAATATAGCCTATATATATAAATATATATATATATATATATATATATATATATATATATATATATATATATATATAATATAATATATATATATAGGTGAAATCAAGTTTAAAACCACAAAATATCTCAATCTATATCTCAAAAAAAACAAAAAACAGCTACCGGGAAAAGGAATACATTGCTGGAATGCTGGTCCAATTTTTAGTGCGGAAATATATAAAAAAAAAAATTTTAAAAAAAAAAATTATATCTCAAAAACCTACAATAGCTACGCGAAAAGGAAATACATGTTTGGAAAAAATCCTGGTAAAATTTGAGATAGGAAAATGTAAAGAAAGTAAAAAATAAAAATATTGTTAATAATTATTATATATGATTAGAGAGCCTATTTAGAGACCTCTTATTGGTTACTCGTTAAAAATAAAAATAGACTTCTGCTTTAAATTTTGCTTTTTTTTAACTAAAGAATAACCCAAGGGTATACCGTCCCCGGATGGCAAGGAGTCGGGTCTCCCGGCCTTCCGGGCGGAATACGGCCGGCCCTACAGCGGACTTAATTCCCATCCTCCTCTGGCGAGGGTATCCGGAAAACCCACTCTTTGGTTATTTTGTGGCTGTCGCGGGGCGTCTCCTCCGCCCCTCCCCCTACGGGTATGCGAAAAAACCGTCCCCCCCGCCCTCCTGTCCACCGTTCGGCCTCGAGCACCCGCTAAACAAAAAATCTATACGCTGATGCCATATATTTATTAGTTTCTTCTACCTATCGTCGGAGTTTTGGAGATATAAAAAAACAATATATAATAAAAAAAAAATAATTTTCCATACAAATTCATACGCTGATTCCATATATGTTATCATAGTGTTTCTTGTCTTGTACCTATCTTAGTTTTTCGAGAATATCATCGCAGTAACTTCCCTTTAGCTTTGGCCTATACTACTATATCTATATATATATATATATATATATATATATACATATATACTATATATATATATCTATCTATATATTATATTATAACGCTGGTAACACTTGTTGAATCAAAATAATAATCAAGGTCATTTGCTCACAAACTACAAACCCCGGCCAAACGTTAAAATAATTATTTGTTTATCAAACTGATTAATTATTATATTATCAAAACTGATTAATAATTATTTTATTAATTTATCTTACCACCACTTACTCGTTGTGGGTAGATAGATATATTTCGCAATTCCGTGCTACTTAAAAACAAAAAATTGAAAAATATATTAGGAATTCACGGCATTAGTACGGAAATTTTTTAAATGCTGACAACAACACAACGTGAGGCGCAGCACAGTGTTGTACATTAAATTTTATTAGTATAATCTATCCGATTCTTGTAACTTATTGCAGCCTATCTTATATTGGTGCTGACCTATATTTTAAAATCAGTTATTTACTCTCTACTGGACTTTAAATTTTGTACGACTATTAAAAGCATCGCTCGCTGTTGATAATTCGTTAATGCACAATACACAAATAGTCATGTAATGTTTTATTTTTATAACCAGTTTTTATAACCTTTAATTTATAACCAGTTAAAAATAAAATACTTAAATTGCGCTACAACCAAATGTCAAAATAAAAAAAAATGTTACTGTCTTTTATAATAAAAATTCAATTAAGTTCTTCCAAATTTTTTTGTGTGAAAATTTATACAAAATTGTTTTGGGAGTCGGAAAGGAGTCGTTTTTTTTTTACTCGACTCCCGACTCCGACTCCCAACTTTTTTGGGAAATCGACTCCCGGACTCCGATTCCCCATCCCTGATATATATATATATATCATATATATATATATTATATATATATAATATATTATATATATATATATTATATATATAATAAATATATAATATATATATATTTGTCATCAATATATATATTATATATAATATTAATATATATATATATATATATATATATATATAATAATATATATTTTTTTGTTCGTTTGTTGAATTGTCGGGAATGTAAAAAGTTTGAATGCAGATTCCAAGGGAATAAAACTGTTAGATATTTACGGACTCCTAAAAAGTCAACGCAGTAGAACACTCTATTTCATTAATAGCGATCGAAAAAAAACTTTATAGTTACATATGATAACGTCCCACAAAAGAAAGACAAAAAAATAATAATAATAGTTGCTATACCCACTCACCGTTTCCTCCTTAATCAATGTTCCCGGCTTAAAATTATGGTAAGTGTCGTCAATCAATCAATCAACAATGCATCTCATGCAAAAGCATTTAAAGAAAGGTGAGGAAGAACATGCTCAGGAATTATTTTCAGAAAACTGCAGGGCTCTTTTTTACCTCTCCAGCTGCAAGACATGAAAAAAAATGAAAATTATTGCTAGGATTTAATACCAATTTCAGGCAGAATTATAATAGCACATAAAAAAAAAAGTTTAAATAGTGAAAAATTGTTTATTTTTATGTCTTCAAGACAAGAGGGCGTTGAAAGAAAATATTATAAGTAATAATTACTTTTAAGGTCCGTCGTCGCATGGAGCTAGGTGATGGCCTCCTTTCCATTCATGTTTCAGCAAACGACCTACCCGATAGACCAATATGTTTACCAATTAATCTCATTACTCTTAATGGCCATGTTTATTCTATGTAAACTAGTTCTGTTTCAGGGAAGTCATACAAATACACATTGGCTCACAGCATATGTCACTCTATCTTACCTTCTTCTCCAAACAAGATTGGGCAAAATTTACATAATTATAGGCACATTATGTTCACAGATATGTATTATCTACCTTCTTTCCAACAGATTGGGCAAAAAATTACATAATTATAGCACATATGTTTACAGATATGTATTATCTACCTTCTTTCCAATCAGATTGGGCAAAATTATTTGTATGTGAAGTGTTAATGAAAAGTAGGAACTATATAGGGGTAAGTATAAGTTTTCTTTGTTTAGTGAGGGTCACAACTGCTAGCAATTGTGGGAATGCTTTTTGTTATTATGATATACTTATATATGCACAATAACTTTAATCATCACTTGCTTCCCTATAAGGGTAAGACAAAAAAAAACATATATGATATCAAACAAAAACTCAAATAGATACATAAATTTTGACCTCATATAATATACATTAGGTGGTGTCTTTATTTTTCTTTACTAAGTTTTTTTTTCTATTTCCTTTTTATCACTTCGTCTTTGAGCAGATAAAAAAATACACAATTTAGAGATAAGTTCTCTCACTTTATAACAATCACCTATAAATTTGTCTATATTGTTTGCAATTCGATGGTGATGTTATGATTTACAGACGCAAAGGAAAATTCATCGCCTAAAATATTTCACCACAACCAATATTTGTAAAAAGTAATACAGTATTGAAAAGATTATTTACATATTATAATCATAATATTCATAATTCATAATAAATATTTTTCAATCACTAGTGTACCTTAGGCCTTATGATGCGAGTATCATGAAGAGGGCAAAGATAGTTAAGTCTACAACTTGGTAACAAAGAAGTGGGCTATCAAAAAAAAAGGTTTTCACCAGAATTCGATGACAAGATAGATGAGGCCGTCGGACACCCAATCTCTAATCCCAAAAACAATCCTAAAAAGGTTTTTCACCCAAATTCTGATGACAAAGATAGATGAAGGGTCTGACAACCCGATCTCTAATCCAAAAAAATGGAAAGAATATGAAAAAGGGTTCTGCACCCCAGTCCCTGATCCTTGACCCTGAATGAAAAAGGGTCTGCATATCCCAATTACCCTGATCCTGATGAATAAATTATGGGTTTGCTACCCCAATTCCCTGATCTCTGATGAAGAAGGGTTCTGCACCCAATCGCGCTGACCTGATAAATATAATATAATTATATATTATATATGATATATAATTATAATAATTTTAATAAATATATTAATATTTATTATATATATATTATTAATATATAATTAATATTATAATATTAATATATTCTATATCAGGCTATAAGCTAACTAATAACTAGGTATTTATTTTTGGTTTATATTTTCTTAGGGTTGTTGGTATTGTGAGACTATATGTATGTATTTACTGAGATTGATGGTACATAATACCTCGTGTAAATCTATATATGCTGGAGTATAAGTTAGCTATATTTGGTTATTAGTTATTATATTTTTTTTTTATGATGTGCTTTTTTTTTTTATTTTTGTTTATAGTCATTTATATTCAGGATTGGTTTTATATAATATATTTTAATGGTAAGTGAAGTTTATTAACTATATATAATAAGTTGTATTGCATTTTTAATATATGACACTATGAGATGATAAGAATAGGTTACATCTGAAGAGTAATACCGGGTGCTATGAGAACGCGGAATGTAGAGATGATTAGAACTGTGCGCCCTACCACTACAGGACAATAATCCTCGCATTAACGATGTATATTGAGCAGTCTGTGTTGCATCGAAACATTGTCTAGTACTCTCTCGCGACTCCGCGAGAGTATGAGCAGAAACGCATGTAAGTTAGTAAACCGGAGCGACCCCATATTGAGATTTACCTTCATATAATTTATATTATATATATTATATCTATTATATTTTTAATAATTATAAGTAAATTATATATAATATATTATTAATTTTATGAGGTCATTGAGTTTATTAATTAATATATATATATTTTAATTTATATTTTTATATGGTTTTTATTAGTTATACCTGTAAGATTGAGTTCATAGTATAAGTTTGTATTAGTATATATATATAGTGGTGCGGGTTTATATTAATAGTATATATATATATATTCTTAGTATATTTTTATTTCTTGGTTTAGGGGCAGTCATATTATATATTATATATATATATATTTTTATATATTATATATATATAATATATTTCTAGTATATATTATTATATATATATAAATATTATATTATCTTAATAAAAATGTCTTTTTCGAAAAGCGTAAGTATTATATATTTATTTTTTTATTTTACATTTAATATTATTAACTTTTTATATATAACTTTATGAATTTATGAATTTTTATAATATTTTATTTTTGTGACCATACCGCGAAGCCCACTGTATATCTGTAACTCGGTGTGGAGGCCCCCCTTTATGGGATTCGCGACCCCCCGGTTGAGAATACGCTGATACTTGAGGATAAAAGCTGAGTTGGTGTAAGAACTGCCTATCCAATAAAAATTATAAATTTAAGAAGTGGTAGCTCCACGTAATTTGTATCTCAAAAGAAAACAAAAAACTCTTTGCGTATTCTAACTTGAAATATTGAAATCTCTAAAGATGCACGTAAGATAATGTATAGAAGTTACTTGCCTAGTGTGAGATCTGGAGCGTGCTTATCACATAATAACAATAATGTTTGTAGGATACTTGTTGATACTATATCTTTGGAGCAATTATTGGTATGGACTGTAAAAAAATAATCAAACAACTTTCTATATTTTATCTGGTTAGATAAGTTAGGAGCAGGCTATCTGAGCAATTGAGGGAGTCGGATTTATTGAATTATTTTGTAGTGAGGGGATTGATTTTTAGATACATATACTATACGTATAGTTTTCTATTATATTTTTTAATCTGTGTGGTTAGATATATATATACTATTATACATGAGTTTTTATTTTTAGATATATATATAGTAGTATTATTTTATATGTATAATATATGATTGATTAATATATAAGATATTATGAGTTATAGAGTATTTATATATATATTATTTATTTATTATATATTTATATATTGGGGGTTGTTATATATTTATATATAGATTATATAATTTTTATTTTTATTTAATATATTATGATAATATATAAATATAAATTCATTAATGTTATTATTTTGTTGTAATTACGAGTGCGGTTTAGCCAATTTTAGCCAGAATGTAATGGAGGTTATAAATAATTTATAAAATAATAAAAATACGAACAAACTTTAGTCAGAAAAATCTAAGATGGTACATATTAGGATTGCGTAAGCATTAAAGGCTTTATTATATAATAGATATATAGTTCTGGTAGATCTATGGCTCCAGAAGCTTTATCATGCATCTGTGAGAACAAACCAATTACACGTTTATCAGGGAAAGTATAATAAAATTTTATTAATCAGGGAGACATTTTTTAAACCTGAAATTTAAAAAAACTAAATATTAAAATATATTAACGCTTTAAGAATAAATTTTAATAATAGTTAAAAATATTGTGAATAGTGGATATTACCATTTTCTGAGAATTTGAAGAGATCGCGTACAGCAAGTGAGCAGGCAGAGGTTGCCAAATGTTGAATTTAATAAAAAGTTACTTATATTAACACTTTGACTGCCATGTCGCACATATATATGTGCGATCGTGATATTTCATTTGCGGCCTCGTCGCACATATTTGTGCGACTACAGTGACTTCTGCACGTTACCTGCTTCACAAATTTGTGAGACAATACATGCAATTAATATTATGCCTTCAAGTAATATGGCGTTGAGCCGCTGTAAGGAAACTTTGGGTAATATATTAGTCTCGTGGCCCGTCGGTGTTAACTAGTTCTAGTTTTTACCTTACGTTTAAGTTTCATATGAAAAATGGGAATTATTATATAAATATATATATATATATATATATATATATATTTATATATATATATATAATATTTTATTATAATATAATATTTATATATAATATATATATAGCTAATATAAATATATATTATATATTAATTATATATATATATATATATTACTATAATATTATATATATAATAATATATATGGATATATTATACTTATATATTATATAATATATATATTTTTATAATATATATTATATTATATATATATATATATATCATAAGCAATGAATCCATGTACCGGCACGTGGAGCCTATTTCAGGTTTCTGGTACAACTTTTTTTTTATTTATTATTTTTAATTATTTGATTATTAATTATTTATATTATTTTTACCTCTGAATAATATTTATAATTTTGCGTATTTTAGCTCTGAATATAAAAATACTTATTAGGAAATATGTATTGTACACATCATGTATGTGCGACATGGGTCTGTCGCAACATATATGTGCGACATGTCGCACATATATATTTGGTTGCACATGGCCAATGTCGCCATTTATATATGAGAGACACTGGCTGCTGTTAATAGTAAAATATAAAAAAAAAAACAATAAAAATTAAATATCTATCGGTAAATACTTTGTACCGTGGGTACGAATTTCAGTCTGCATCAATATGATTTCATTAATCATACCTATATAAAAATGCAAAATCTTAACGTGCTCGAGAAGTTTTTACCGATTTACTGTGGACAGGCAATTCTGTGGTTAACTAAGGCATCTGAATCCACGGGTAAGATGGGTTTTTCATATGAGGGACAGGCATGTATTTGTGCAGATGATTGTTCGCGCTGAAGTTATCTTTTTGCGGACGGTGGCACTGAAGTACATGGCTTTTGCTCGTGCGTCTGTTCTGGGGTCTGTAGGGTGCTCATGGGTGGGATCTTCTGAGTTTTCGGTTGTGGCTCTGTCGTCTGATGTGGGGACTTCTCTTTTTACGCGCTTACTTCTGTAGTTTTGCGCTCATTTGCCCTGTGGTTGGTGCTTATCGAAGACTTTCTGTTGTTTTTGATACCTAATGTAGGAAAGGTAGAGGTCAAGTAAGAGAGGTGAGGGATAGAGTAGGTGTGTTAGTTGCTTTTTTCCGTGTTATTACTCTCTTTGCTGGGACAGCGTTAAACCTTAAAAATACATTTGGCACTTGCGTTATGTTGCTTTGATTTTATCTTCTTAGGAAGTAATGTACGCGATTTTTCAAGGTCATTCAACTTCTCTGTATATGTTGCGTTTCGCTCGAGATTCTATAAAGATATAGCGTCATATGTTTTTATAGATAAGCGCGCATCGTTTATTTTCTGAAGAACTATTTAGAATATATTATTATATATTTTTTTTTAGAGTTTTCTTGTTTGTGAAAGAGATATTGTCACTAGGATCTGCACCCGGTTCCTGTGTAAAAAATGTTAAGGTGATTACTAATAGAGCAATGTACTTTTCGTATAGTCTGTTATTTTCTAATTATTTTATTTATGTTGTATATGTGCTATTTGATTTGGTCTATTTCTTGCCGAGGCTGGCGATAAGTGTCCGTTTATGGAGTTCTTATATGAGCGTAACGAAATAGCCAGTTTTGTTGTGCTATGTTAGATTGTGAAGGCGTATGGAGATACCGCACATAGAGCATTTTCTTCATGAGGGCTAGGGTTTCGTGGCATTGATCTGTTGTCTGTTTGTATTTGAGTTTTGTCGTGTGAGGTTTAGGTTGAGAGTGGATGTGTAGAGTGAGATCGCTTTTAGGTTGGACGGGAAATTGTGCTTGGGTTCTGAGGCATTTTTCTGTTACCGCCCTTGGCGGAGTAGAGTCCGCGCCAGCGTTTTCGGTTATTCTTGTCTTTTTGAAATTATGCTTCTGAGTTCCTTTGTTTGTATGGAGGTTATGAAATTGCCAAGTTTTCAAGTGAAAATAATTCCTTAATTTTTTTTTTTTTTGGTTTTTTTTCTATTATTTTTTTTTGTTTCTAATTTTACATTGATGCTTCTAGGTAATATGGAGGCTTTGTTTTTTATTTCACTCGATACTGATTCAAAAATATGTAATGGTTTTGTTCTGTATCTATATTTTATTTTTATTGATTTGTTTTATTTATATTTTATTTTGTCCTCAGTTTTAGGATTTTTTACTATTTTTTTAGATTATTTCCTGTGATTTTGTTTCTGGATTATTATTATTTGGTTGTTTTAATATCTAATTGGATCCTGCCGTTTATTGATCTTTTTTATTAAGATTTTTTTTTTTTTGATCTTAGTATTATATATATACTACCGGTTGAAATAAAAGGTATTGAGAATTTTATTTTGGGTGTGGAATATATATATATATATATATATATATATATATATATAGTATATATATATATATAATATATATATATTTTTACTTTTGGGTGTTTATAAGTTTTTGAGTTAGTGCGATTTGGATTTTTACTGTTTTTTATCTACCGTGGTGTGTTGATTTGTTTTGTATAAGGTGAATTTATATATTCACTCCGCCATATTATATTTTATTTCTTCTTTATTTTTATAAACGCCATTTTTTGTTGTTTCATCTACCAATTGTTTTTGCGTTTTAAACATTTTTTTTTTTTTTTTTTTGCTTAGTTGATTCAAATTTATAATTTTTATTATATATATGTAGATTACTTAATTATTATTTACTTATTTTATACTTTGTTTACTTATATTTTATTTTTTATATTATTATTTATTATTAGTACTTTATTATTGTACAACAGTAAGAATTTTAATAACATAATTATAAGAGTTAAAAATATATATCGATATTTATCGTCAAAAGAATCTAATTAAGTTATTTAAATTACCATATATTTTTTGGTGGTATCTTCATACTAGCGATACCATATACTTATTCCCTTGTTCATATCTATCCCTGCTATTGCGATTTTTATATATTCGAGGCACGGTCGCACAAGTTTGGGATGGGTGGCATATTTTTCTTGGTGTTTCTTTAACCAAAGCTCGTGTTTTTATATCACTGAGAAATTATTCTTTTTTGATAGATCACAGACTTCATACGTAAATTAGAGGTAACTTGAACATCTGGTACTACGGAATTGACGGGTAGGTAGATTTTTATCTATCGTAAAGACTATTCGAGTGTATGATACAAGATTAATTTTGATATTCTACCTGTATATCGGGGCATGTGGCGGTACAGGCAATTACTGATATAGCTAATTTTCATGGATTTTAGATTAGTGCAGAGAGTAGAGGGTGACAGAGGAGGGGCGGTGGATTAAGGAGAGAGGGAGGGGAGGGGGGGCCGGGAGGGGTGGAGGGGGGGAGACGCATGGGGATGGTAGCGGCAAGGTGGCAAGAGTGGGTAGATCCAGCGCCAGGGGACACGAAAAAGGACAAGTGGGGTGCTAGGGTGGGATTGATTGGGGAGCGAGATGTCTAGTGGAGGGAAGTATGAAAGAGGTATACGAGGTAAGTGGGTGGAGGGGTGGAGGGGTGGGGGGGGGAGACGGAGAGGCCGGGGAGGTTATAGGAGCGTTGCGGGCCGGAGAGGTGGAGATAGACGGGGACTGGTACTGGTGGGACGGAAGGCGGAGGCGATGTGGCCGGAGAGTTGGGTGTCGAATGGGGTGAAGCGATCGAGACTTGCTGAAAATGGACAAAATGCGGAGAGATGAGGAGATGCGAGGTGAGTATGCAAGCGGTGATTTGAACGGAAAGAATGCAGGAAGACAATGGGCAAGGGCAAGTGACAAAGGAGCAGGATGTGGCTGAGGAAATAGAGAAACTATGAATAACGCAATGAAGATGAAATAGAAAAGAAGAAGAAAGAAAGAAGAAGAATGAAAGATGAAGAAAAAGGAGAGATAAAGAAAGACAGGAGAGATGAAAAAGAGGGCAAGAGATAAAGAAGAAGAAGAAGAAGAAAGAAGAAGAAATTGAAGCAAGAAGAAGAAGAAGAAGAAGAAGAAGTAAAAGACAGAAGAAGAGAAAAAGACAGAAAGAAGAAGAAGAAAGAAGAGAGAAAAGAAGAAGAAAGAGAAGACCACAGACTAGAAGATTAAAGTACTCAAGGCTACTGTTTAAGTATTGTTTAATTCATTTGTTTGGAATGTGTACCTGTTTTAAAGCAAATCAGTTATGTGGTTTTGAATAAGTTAAAATATTATTTTATTTTCTATGTAAATAAATGAATTTGCTCCACCCTTAGAGCAGACCTGGCTTCTAAAAGCAACCAAATCACATAATCTGTTAAGTATTTCTGTTTAATTCCCATGTGTTGGATGTGTCCACTGTCAATGTGCCATATGAGTTTGCTGACTCAGAACAAGTTTTCTGTTCTAAGCACCAAACATATAAGAGTGTTTTGGATGTGTCCACATGTCATTACATATGAGTTTGCTCACATCCAGAACAGTTTCCGTTCTCCTTCTAAACACATCAATAGTGCTTACAAAAGTGGGTGAAATTTTAATTTATTTGGATCATTTTTTTCTACTCAGTGTGATTGATTAGATCAAAGTCTTAGAACATATATGTTTCCTATGGGCGGTAAACATCAAAAAGGCTCTTTACTACAGTTCATTCATGTATCTCCGTGAATAAATCCCGTCTTAGAAACAGATATGCTCTCATGAACATCAAAGCTATTTACTACAGAGAGAAGAAGAGAGAAGAAGAAGAAGAGAAGAAGAAGAAGAAGAAAAGAGAAGAGAAGAAGTAAGAAGAAGAAGTATTAATTAAATGATTAACAACACCACCACACACACACACACACACACCCACACAATATTATATATATATTATATATATATATATATAATATATATATATATATATATATATATATATATATATATAATATATATATATATATATATATATATATTATATTATATATATATATAGTATTAATAATATATATATATATATATATATATATTAGTATATATATTATATAATATATATAATATATAA
>JABUQX010111792.1:0-24092 GCA_015478945.1 Trachelipus rathkii | reverse complement strand
TATATATATATTATGTTATATATATATATATATATATATATATATATATATATATAAATGTTATTATTATTATTATTATTATATTATTATATAAACATTATTATTATTATTATTATTATTATTATTATTATTATATATATATATATATATATATATATATATTATATATATATATATATATATGATAATAGTTATATATATATATATATATATATATATATATATATATATATATATATATTTTATATATTATATATATGTATACATATATATATATATATATATATATATATATATATATATATATATATATATATATATATATATATATATATATATATATTACATATATTATGTGTATGTATGTGTGCGTTTGGGTGTGTGTGTGTTTTAAATGGTTATATCGGATGAGAGAAATAAAAATTATTGCCAAATTTACATTTCACTAAGTTATTTCAAAAGACCATACTCCAAAATGAACAATTCCTTTCTTGAATTTACATTTAAATTTGATAATCCAAACACCCGACGGTATTGCAAACGATCGTTCTACATTTAGTATGTACGGTGTGTTGTGAGATTTTTTTTTATATAGGATACAAGAGAAATATAAAACGAAAATGATGCTACAATGAAAATAAGAATTTGATGCAAGTATTCTCCTAATTGTGGCATTTCCACTTCCTTCCACTTCCAGTTTAAATATATACTGAACAAAATAATTATTTATTTATGAATAAACAAATGAAGGAAAAGTTTATTAATAAAGTGATAAAAAAACAGATAACAAAAAAAAAAAAAAAAAAAAAGAAAAGAAATAAAATAAACTGATAGAATATTTAAAACTAGTTAGGAACCACCTCAAATTGAGAAAATATATCAATTTCTACATTTCTCTTCACATCAATAAATATCAAATGAAGCTAGTCCCAAATCGTCGACAGGGAAAAAGGTCGACAAAAAAAAAGAGACAGAAAAAAAAAAAAAGTAAAAATCTCGTTATTTAAAAAGCTTTCTAACGTACTTGCAAACTTTTAAATCAGATCCG
The DNA here is from genome assembly GCA_015478945.1 of Trachelipus rathkii. Taxonomy (NCBI): domain Eukaryota; kingdom Metazoa; phylum Arthropoda; class Malacostraca; order Isopoda; family Trachelipodidae; genus Trachelipus; species Trachelipus rathkii. Next base: position 23,044 of record JABUQX010111792.1, on the reverse strand, counting down.
TAACTTAACCTAACTTTAACCAACTAATCTTAATTTAACCTAACCTAACTTAACCTAACCTGTTAACCTTAACCTAACCTAACTTAACCCAATCCCAACTTAATCCTAGCTTCAACTTAACATGTAACCTATCCTAACGTCTGCGGCAGGCTGTACGGGAAATGTTTTTGATGTCATATGTCTTCCATTTGACCTGTCTGTAATTTTTCCTGTCCACCATGGGATACTCCCCTTAACATTAAATATTGATATTTTCAATCATTTTCATAATTATCAAAGTTTATTCATCGAAAGATTTAGTTCAAAAGGCAAAACTGGCATATCATTAGGAACTTTAATTAAGAAAGAATTTTTATATCATGATGGGCACGTACGCTCAACACCATCTTTAGAAAAAAATTATAGTGAAATATTTTTTGCTACTTAATTTAGAGTAATAATTTAACTGTCGAAAAACTCATCAAATTTAAAATATGTTTGGAAATGATTAAAAATTACATTAGTAAAGTAATAATCTTATTTATATATATATGAAGAAGTATATATAGTAGCAGTTATATATATATATAGCAGCAAGAAGAGGCGTATATAGCAGCAGCAGCAGTATATATATATATATATATATATATATATATATATAGCATATATATTATTTATATATATATATATATATAGTATATATGCAGGCGGGAGGTGCGCAGTGCTATGCGGCGTTATAAATATATAAGGCAGCATAGCATATAAAGAGTAAGAGCAGTAGCGCAGCAGCAGCAGCGCTATATATATAGCATACGCAGCAGCAGCAGCATAGCAGCAGCATGGTTATATATATATATATATATATATATACATATATATGTTATATATATATTGATTAATTTAAAGATTTAGATATATATATATATATACATGTTATTAAATAAGTAATTTCCTTGGGTTGGTTATTATAGCACACATACACATGCTATGTTATTATTACTATTTATATATATATATATATAGTTAGCATATATATATAGTGTTATATATATATATATATATATATATATATATAGTATATATATATGTAGGTAACTTCAAATGTAAGTTTTAAATATATTAAAGGTAAAGCAGGGCTCGTGTTATTCTTAACACACTAAATTTTCCCCTATTTTTAAAAAATTCCCTAATTTTATTTATAAAAATTCAAGAAAATGTTTTTAAAAATTAGAAAAATTTTTAATATTTATGATAAGAAAATTATATTAATTGTACTAAGTTAATTAAAATATTACATATGCCAAGGGTATTTTACCTACACACATAATCAGTTTACGTTTTTAAGTAAAATTTTTTAGGTATATATGTTGTGTTACATAAGATATATATATATATGTTTATATATATATAGATATATATATATATATATATATATATATATATATATTTATTCGTATATATATTTTTATTTAACAAGATATATATATATATATATTTGAATCAACTACTAGTCCCTGTAGAGGAACTATATAAAAGAAGAAAGTTCTTTCATGAGTGGTTTCTGAAAAAAAAAAAATTTCCTTTTTATTATAGCTTTAGATTTATGTTATCTTCCCTACTTAAATATGAGCATATGAGTACTTATTGTTTCTCTTAAAATTTTTATGATGATTCTTATTAGGCTCATTTCGTATAAAGCTGGTAAAGATTTATTATTATTATTATTATTATTATTATTATTATTATTATTATTATTATTATTATTATTATTATTATTATTATTATTATTATTATTATTATTATTATTATTATTATTATAATATTTAAGAGAAAAGACTGACTCTCTCTCTCTCTCTCTCTCTCTCTCTATATATATATATATATATATATATATATATATATATATATATATATATATATATATATAGCAGAGATATACATATATGTTAATATTATGGTTATGGAAGATATGGTATATATATGCTATATATATATATATATAATATTATATATATATATATATATATATATATAGCATAAATATGATATATATATATATATATATATATATATATAGTTATATATATAGTATATATATATATATATATATGTATATATATATATATACATATGATGATATAGATATATATATTATTATATAGTATGTCTGAATGTTTTATTGTTTTTTTATTAGTGTGTGCGATGCAACTAACCTTTGGCATGTTTTCTACTCAATCTAGCTTAAGAGACAGCATGTGTAGCATGTATCCTAGCTATAAGTGTAATGTGTTTGTTATTTCTTGTTTTTATGTTTGCACTAATCATTTTATCTTCTTTAGGGGTTTGATATATATAAATGTAAGTCCCTTTTCTCGGTCCTTGGAAATGAATATTAAATTTTTTAAAGTTTTTAGTAACATAGGTTGCTTCGGGTAGTGGAGACGGTCACCCGACGAAACAGGTTAGTAGGAAACTGGATTCTACGGTACTATACGGGTTTGCAGGTGTTGTCAGGTTCACGTACCTACCTTAACTATTATTATTCCTTTTTTTTTGTATATATATAATTATTTATCGTCATTTATATTACCTCGGTAACTAGCATAAGAAGACTATTTTGAGGAGATACCACTTCATATCATCTTGAGGTAAGTTACCACGAATTTATCATATATATATATGGGAAAGAGATATATATAGTATATACATATATATATATATATATATATATATACAGTATATATGAGAGTAAGAGAGAGATATATATATATATATATATTATCATCTTCCTCCTATCCACAGATTGGGGGTGCAACATACACTGGAAACAAAAGTAGTGAGAACTTTTGATGCTATCGAAAAGGGAAGCTCCTCTCTTAACTTCCTCTTTATGCCCCTGCGAGAACTCTTAGTAGTCAGCAGGTGTAACTATCCTGGAGGTTTCACGAGACTGCGACGGACATTCACTATGGCATCTCGTCAATGGGTTCATTCTCCTGGCAAGCCCACAACCATACTCCTATCACAAACCCTCCATTCACCCTTGTTATGCAATCTTTCTTCCGCCTCCGCCAAACTCACATTCCTCTCCTTCTTAGGAATTTGACCACCTTTTTCTTCAGTCTCTTAGCCAGTTGATTCCCACCATGACTGCATCGGCACTCATACATCTGCTTAAACAACTGACTATCATCCATCCTTCCATACGACTGAACTCGATGACGTACCTTGTTTATAATTTCCTATTTACCCACTTTCTTCACACCATACTATTCTCTAATGCGTTCATTCCTCATTTTATCAACTCTTCTAACACCTACCACAAGCCCACAAGCAAGATTGTCCATCTACAGATCTCTGCACCTTAGATCTCACCAGCAGTTTCATCTACTATAAGATGTAATCACATAGTAATAACATACCCCAAGAAACCCAAGCAATCACAAACTTATTCCTTTACACCTACCCAAGGATTTAATTGAACCAGTCACCTTCCTACCATTCACAGCTTTCCTACTACATTCTGTATCATCCGTTCCTTTCATCCAATATATAATATATAAACTCAGATACTTGTTTCAGTTGCTCACCATTTAACATGACTTCACACTGTGGACTCTCTCACTACCACCATAACCTTATTCTACTCCATTTACTCAAACCCTCCTTTGCATACACCTTTGCCAAACCTCTACCAACTGGGCTCTCAAATCTCTCTTCAGATCTACCACACAAACCAGATCATCCGCACACATAAGCCTTCACTCTCTTCCACTCTCCATCATACTTACACCTCCCCTGCCACACCCACCCATAATTCTTTCATAACCCCTTCCATACGCAAAATAAATAACCAGGGAGACATAGCACATCCCTGCCCCTTACACAAAAAAACCTTCTGGTTTCCTTGGGGAAAGCAATGTAAACCTGGGCTTTTGCCATTGTTGATTGAATCTTATGAAGGAAAGCAATATATTTAATAAATGAAGTTCATAAATTATGCTATACTCTTTGTGAAGTGTAGTAAATGCAAATGGCATCTCTCTCTCTCTCTCTCTCTCTCTCTCTCTCTCTCTCTCTCTCTCTTCTCTCTCTGCAACAATATCACAAACACACAATACAAAAACACACACACTCTGAAAAAATCTAATTTATTTTGTAAAGGTATGCCCGTCCATCTGTCCATCTATCTATCCATTTACCTAATAACACGGATCTATGTCACACTGTTAGAAACAAATTTGAAAATTTATGTATATATATATATAGTATATATATGAGCATACAGTTATATATGCTATATATATATATATATATATATATATATGTTAAGGTTGGTTATTATATGCATTAGAAATGGGATGTTTTTGGAATATATGCCATACAAGTTATGGTTTGCATATATATGTTATATATATATATATATATATATATATATATATATATATATATATATATACAAGTTGTTATATATATATAAGATAGCAGAGCATATATACATGTTGGTTGTATATATAAACATGAGGTTATAGCAGCAGCAGTATATATATAGTAGTTATGTATATATATATGCTATATATTTATATTATTATTGTTGCTATATATATATATATAAAAGATATGTTATATATATACATATATATATATATATAGTAGGCAGACAACGTTGTTTCAAATTTAGACTTTTAGATAAACTAACTAGATTTGGAAAATATAGAAATCATTCTTAAAGAAAAAAAGCTGAGAGTTGTAAAAAAAAGATCTGGAACATTGCTAGTTAATGAAATCTGAATATTAAAAGTAAGCTGCTGGTAGAAGGGAATATTAAGTTTGAATTGTTAAAAAAGAATCGGAAAATTTAAGTTAGTTTTTGAGAGGTTCTGGAGAGTTTTAAGTTGGAAAAATAATCTTGATTTTGTTAAGAGTTTTGGAAGAGATTAAAAAGATTTGTTGATTTTTCAAGAGATTTGACTTTGAATATTTGAAGTTTGAATATTTTAGTTTTGTAAAAGGAAGTTGAGTTTAAGTTTTGTAGTCTTGAGAATTTTGAGAAATTTTAAAAAAGAATTTTGAAAAGTTTAAAGATGGAATTGGGAAATTGTTGCTTGTTTACGAATTATTAAGAAATAAGTGAAATTTGTTTTAGTAGTTAGTAGATGTGAGATTTATTTTTGAACCGTTTCGAAAAATTTAAAATGGTCATTCTGCAAAGTTAGTTTTTCCTCGATTAGATTGTAGTTTGGATTTTTCGAATCATGAGTTGTTTGTTTTGACTTTCGGCATTATCAGTTTTGAATTTAGAAAAGATTGGAAGCCTTAATATTTAGTTGAAATTTGATAAGTAAGGGATTTTTCATTTATTTAGCAGTGCTTTGGTTGCAGAAAATTTGAATAGTTTATTGGCAACGGATTGAAATCAGACTAACAAAAAAGAAGCTACAATTTGACACTCCATAAAAAGTAGTACGTAAATATTGAACTACGAGAATTATATCAGCATTATATCAGGAATTAGTTTTTCATATATGGATTGACAGTAGTAGGTTACTGAAGACTACGTAACCACAAATGATGTATAACCAGATATAGAAACAAAAGTTAAGTTATTGTAGTAATAAAAATATTATTATTAAACTTATTATATTATTATTGTATTATTATAATTATAATTATAATTATAATTTATAATTATAATTATACTATTATTATTATTATTATTATTATTATTATTATTATTATTATGATATTATTATTATTATTATTTATTATTATTATTATTATTATTTTTTACTATTATTATTATTACATAATATTATATCATCATTATTAATAATATTATAATTCTTGTATAGAGTATCCACCACATGTATTTATTATTATTATTATTATTATTATTATTATTATTACATTACTAATATTATTATTGGTCATTATTATTATTATTATTATTATTATTATTATATTATTATTATTATTATTATTATTATTATTATTATTATTATTATTATTATTATTATTATTATTAAATTATTATTATTATTATTATTATTATTATTATTATTATTATTATTATTATTATTATTATTATTATTATTATTATTATTATTATTATTATTATTATTATTATTATTATTATTATTATTATTATTATTATTATTTCATATTGTTCTGTTATTATTATTATTATTATTATTATTATTATTATTATTATTATTATTATTATTATTATTATTAGGACTATGATGATGATAAACAATTGATGATGACTACTGATGACTTAAAATGATTATTATTATTATTATTATTCTATTTATTTGTAAATAAATGCAGATTAACTTATAAATATAAAACCAAAATGATGAGTCTTTAGATTACCTAACGAACAAGGGACGAATTATTTGAGAAAAAAAAATAAAAAGGAAAAATAAAAGTCTAAAAATTGTTTTCTTTGTTTACGTAAATAAATAAATCGTAAATCAAAAGTAAAATAGTTCTTGATTTGTCTTCTTTGTTGTCAGAACTAATCGGCAACAAAAAGTTGGAGGTCCCACCGAGACCCTTGTTCTGTGGTAGTGATTTGTTGTTTTGGTTAAAATTAAGCGTGATTTAAGTTAAATACGAGACGAGTAGTACAAATAAAAATATTGATTAATAAATTTATATTGATTGAAAATTTTGTGAAAGCATTTCTAGACTTTAGTTTCAAAATATAAATATAATTAAAAATTGTTTTTGCCTGTGAGAGAAAAAAAAAATATATAAATATATATATATATAGGGATATTTCGATTTTTGGGTTTTGTCTAAAATAAAGTTTTCTCTTTTTTTCATATAATGAGTACCGTGGAGAAACTGGAAGCTCATGGTGGATGGCCAAAGGAAGACGATCCTGGTGAAGAAGAGATGCCTGATAATTTACAAAAATATATTGATGCCTTACCCGAAGATGGAAGGAAAGAATGTGTGGAAGGAAAAATATCCTTAAATACACTAAGTTTGATTTTTAGCATGAAAGCTAAAGCAGAAAAAGTAGTAGGTAGACGTTCACAACTTCCACCATTGGTGGGTTCACCTGGAGTAAGTATGGAAAAAAATGAGCCTGAAATACCGGCTTGTGTTGCAATGACAACAGAAAGTATAGTAACAACTATGAATAATTTTCCTGTAATGAGTACCATCCCAATGGTAACAATCCCTCATGTCCCCCCTATGCTTTGGAACACAACTAATGCACCACACCCTCATGCTTTTTCTTTTGTTAGCCCTTTTATGAACTCCGCAGTAAGTTTACCAAACAATGGGATAGTTAATGCAATGGAGAAAAGTGAGAAAAAATGTGGCTATTGTAGTAAAGTAGGTCATAGTGCAGAAAGATGTTATAGGAAACTTGGATTGTGCTACAAATGTGGGTCCGATTCTCATTTAATTTCAGAGTGTAGTAGTACGTCCTTAAAATTTCAGGATAAAAGTAAATTTGGAAGAAAAGTTTGTAAGTCTTGTAAAAAAGTTGGACATGTGACCAGTCAATGTTGGTTTGGTGAAAAATATAAAGTAGTTTGCCAATATTGTAAGAAAGCTGGACATACAACCAGACAGTGTTGGTTTAAAGAGAAATTTAAAAAGAAAGAATTTTGCCAGTCCTGTAAAAAAGTAGGACATGTGGTTAGTCAATGTTGGTTTAAAGATAGAACTGAGAAAAGAGAAGTTTGCCAGTATTGTGACAGGATTGGACATTCTGCAAAAGGTTGTTGGTTTATAAATCCTGAATTGAGACTTCAAAGGAATTTGAGGAATGAATCAAAAAATGACATTTCGGAAAATACACCCAAAGTAAGTGGTGAGATAAATATGGCATTAAAAAATCAATATGAAGTACTTGGGGATGAAATGGATAATAAACCCCTCAACAAAGAGCATGAACAAGAATGTGATGAAGTATTTGAAAATAAAATGTATCAGAAAGCCCCCATCAAAGAAAAAGAACAGACTTTTACTAAGCCAGAAAATAATTTCAAAGACAAATTTTGTGATATTAAAAGTTATGTAAGTGGTGAGTTAGCAGAAGAGAAAGAAAGTAGTAAATTAGAAGACGTAGAAGAAAAAGATCAAGATTTGGGTATTGATGAACTTATACATAGGTTAAGAAGAAGTGTGGTGAATTCTGAAATTGTTGAAATTATTATAGTAGACCACAGTATGAATAGTGACTATAGACTTTTATTTTCAATTGCTGGTGGCCCTAATTGTATGGTGGAATGTCTAGTAAAGCAAATTAATATAACGCCAACGTTTCTTGAAGTTTGGAAAACTGATTTGTGAAAAAAAGGTCTGAATATAGAGTTGCGTAAAAATATCTGAACATAGAATTTGAATAGAATTTTCTTCCAAAATGACGAGTCTTTATATTACCTAATGAACAAGGGTCGAATTATTAGTTGAGAAAAAAGGAAAAATAAAAGTCTAAAAATAGTTTTCTTTGAAATAAATAAATCGTAAATTAAAGTTTAAAGTTTGTCTTCTTTGTTGTCATATATAATCGGCAACAAAAAGTTGGAGGTCCCACCGAGACCCTTGTTCTGTGGTAGTGACTTGCTGTTTTGGTTAAAATTAAGCGTGATTTAAGTTAAATACGAGACGAGTAGTACAAATAAAAATATTGATTAATAAATTTATATTGATTGAAAATTTTGTGAAAGCATTTCTAGACTTTAGTTTCAAAATATAAATATAATTAAAAATTGTTTTTGCCTGTGGGAGAAAAAAAAAATTATATATATATAGGGATATTTCGATTTTTGGGTTTTGTCTAAAATAAAGTTTTTTCTTTTGTTTCATATAATGAGTACCGTGGAGAAACTGGAGGCTCATGGTGGATGGCCAAAGGAAGATGACCCTGGTGAAGAAGAGATGCCTGATAATTTACAAAAATATATTGATGCCTTACCGGAGGAGGGAAGGAAAGAATGTGTGGAAGGGAAAATATCCTTAAATACACTAAGTTTGATTTTTAGCATGAAAGCTAAAGCAGAAAAAGTAGTAGGTAGACGTTCACAACTTCCACCATTGGTGGGTTCACCTGGAGTAAGTATGGATAAAAATGAGCCTGAAATACCGGCTTGTGTTGCAATGACAACAGAAAGTATAGTAACAACTATGAATAATTTTCCTGTAATGAGTACCATCCCAATGGTAACAATCCCTCATGTCCCCCCTATGCTTTGGAACACAACTAATGCACCACACCCTCATGCTTTTTCTTTTGTTAGCCTACCAAACAATGGGATAGTTAATGCAATGGAGAAAAGTGAGAAAAAATGTGGCTATTGTAGTAAAGTAGGTCATAGTGCAGAAAGATGTTATAGGAAACTTGGATTGTGCTACAAATGTGGGTCCGATTCTCATTTAATTTCAGAGTGTAGTAGTACGTCCTTAAAATTTCAGGATAAAAGTAAATTTGGAAGAAAAGTTTGTAAGTCTTGTAAAAAAGTTGGACATGTGACCAGTCAATGTTGGTTTGGTGAAAAATATAAAGTAGTTTGCCAATATTGTAAGAAAGCTGGACATACAACCAGACAGTGTTGGTTTAAAGAGAATTTAAGAGCACTTTTTGCCAGTCCTGTAAAAGAGAGGACATAAAGTTAAATAATAGTTATTCTAAAAGATAGAACTGAGAAAGAGAAGTTTCAAGGTACAGACAGGGTCAATATTCTGCAAGTAGTTATGTTATTTATAAACTTGAATTGAGAATTTCAAAGGAATTTGAGGAAATGAACTGTAAAAAATGACATTTCGAAAATACACTCCAAAGTGTGGTAGATAAATATGGTATTAAACCAATATGAAGTACTTGGGGATGAAATGGATAATAAACCCCTCAACAAAGAGCATGAACAAGAATGTGATGAAGTATTTGAAAATAAAATGTATCAGAAAGCCCCCATCAAAGAAAAAGAACAGACTTTTACTAAGCCAGAAAATAATTTCAAAGACAAATTTTGTGATATTAAAAGTTATGTAAGTGGTGAGTTAGCAGAAGAGAAAGAAAGTAGTAAATTAGAAGACGTAGAAGAAAAAGATCAAGATTTGGGTATTGATGAACTTATACATAGGTTAAGAAGAAGTGTGGTGAATTCTGAAATTGTTGAAATTATTATAGTAGACCACAGTATGAATAGTGACTATAGACTTTTATTTTCAATTGCTGGTGGCCCTAATTGTATGGTGGAATGTCTAGTAAAGCAAATTAATATAACGCCAACGTTTCTTGAAGTTTGGAAAAAATTGAAAGGTGATATTTCAGGGGAGGTGACTATTTTAACATAGAATTTGAATAGAATTTTCTTCCAAAATGACGAGTCTTTATATTACCTAATGAACAAGGGTCGAATTATTAGTTGAGAAAAAAGGAAAAATAAAAGTCTAAAAATAGTTTTCTTTGAAATAAATAAATCGTAAATTAAAGTTTAAAGTTTGTCTTCTTTGTTGTCATATATAATCGGCAACATATATATATATATCATAACCACTGGTCACCACAGAGTGAGGTTGGGGTGTGCAATCATGCACCGGAATCATAATAGGTAGGTAGAAGAACATGATCAAAGTAGAAAAGAAAGCCTCTTCCTACTCTCCTCTCAAACCCTTAAGTGCTAGCCCGTCGCAGCCAATATACCCCCTAGAGTTTCACAACATCGTGATAGACCCCACTGTGGACTGTGGTATCTCGTCATTGCCAGGGTTTATCCCCTGGGGAAGGTCCACAACCATACCCCCTTACAAAACAACACCATTTTCTCTTTTTATGTACCATTCGTCTCGCTTGTGTTAAATTCGCATTCCTTTCTTTTAGACATTCTTTAACTGACTTAATACACTTTTTCTTACTTCTCCCAGCAGATTTCTTCTCAGTACACTCACCACTATACAACCGCTTAATCAACTGATGGCCATCCAACCTTTCCAAATGACCAATTCCCTTTAATACACTAAATAAATTACATAAATTTTCCTGTTTTTACGTTGCTTTAATTGCTCTGAAAATTATTAAATTGCAAAGTCATAATATGTTTATATGACAATGCAGGGTTTCCAAGTGGTGCTGCAGCTTCCAGCAATGTGAAGCGAAATACAGAAAATACTCATAATATTTTTTTCAGTTTTCATTTAATCTTCTAATAGAATAACAAAACAAAATAATAACAGATTTAAAAGAAAAAAATAATTAGAACTAACATAGGGTGCTTCGGTAAACCTGAATAAAGCAAGAGTGTCACGAATAGGAAAAGTTTGTTAACCACTGCATTGATTATAAATAAATATTTTTATTCAATAAAATTATCCAAATATTCCAAATGATTTGATGGAAAATTAAAAAAAAAAAAATGCGAATATAGAGTGCGTAAGGCAAAAACGAAAAAATGGCAGTCGTTTAAACAGAAACAGCTACTTAAACAACGCTCAAGGAAATGAAAAAGGTATTTTTGACTGTAGGAGATTTACTTGGACTTTGACGTTAATTCTCATTAAAAAAAAAAAAAAAAAAACTCCTCTAAATACGAATTTAAGTTAAAGAAGAAATCTGAAATAACATTTGCATGAAGGTAGTCCCAAGGAAGGTTTATAAATATGGGCCTTTGTCCTCCGCCATTCACCAAAGATCTTATTTACTAGTCACCAGCCACCGGCCCATCACTTACAGCTTTCCTCTGGCCCATCCTACTTTAAAAGAGTATCAATCTAAAAACAACAAACTTTGCTTTTTAGACCCAAAGTCTAGGAAGAATTGATATTGAAATTTATGCAGATTCTCCTCACCTACTATCAGTCACTTTTGCTTTATCTTCACTTACTTTCAAACCATTCTTTATATATATATATATGTTATATATATATATATATATATATATATATACATGTATAGTATATATATATATATATATATATATCTCTAGTATATATATATATATATATATATATGTGTGTGTGTGTGTGTGTGTGTGTGTGTGTGAAAACAGCTTTAATAATAACCATGGAAGTCAAACATCTGAAATATTTTATTACAAATAAGTATTTGAAACTCACTTTTTTAAATGAAAACAAAATAATAATAATAATTCTATTTTTATCCTTATTTATATAAAAATATATATATATATATATATATATATATATATATATATATATATATATATATATATATATATATATATATATATATATATATGTATATATATATATATATTATATATATATATATATATATATATATATACATATAGTATATATATATATATATACATATATATATATATATATATATATATATATAATATATATATATATATATATATATATATATTATATATATATATATATATATATATATATATATATATATATATATATATATATATATATATATATATATATAAAATACCTTACTGCATACCGACAACCCTGAAAATGAAATGGGATATATATTTGGAAGCATTTATCTGAAAAATAATTATTTTATCGAAAAATAACTATAGAATTTCATTTTTTTTAATTAATAGAAGCTAAAGGAAACTTAAACGAATACTCCATTATAAATAATTTTTTTTCGTACTATTGTATTTTCAAAATCATAAAATGTTCATTGGTAACAAAATCGTGAAATTTGTTTCCCGATAAATTGGTCCGTTATTTAATTAATGAAAATTTCATTATGGTTTATCGTAACTCGAAGTAGAGTAATTTTTTTTTTTAGAAAAGTTTTATTCTTGAAATGATGGTCCTTTTCAGCAAAATGTTTAATATTCGCCGATTTAGAAATCATTTGGTAATAAATGATATTATTCCTTTTACTCTATCTTTATCTCAAAATAACTCAAGTACAAAGAACACAATGACTTTAAATATTCTTATTACTTGTGGTTTGTTTTTCTTATGCAAAATGGCTAAGAGAAATCTCATTCACCCGTCTTTATCTTCTAGTGGCTTTTCTCTATCTGGTGAAAAATTTATTTTTCTTGAAATTGGTGCAAAATATTGCTCCGTCAACAAACCTTAAGTAACTCATCAAGGTAGTATTGTTTAAACTATTTACAATGGACATTTTAAACTCAATTCCGATCAATAATCATAATGTTGTGTCAAAATTCAGCTTTACTCTAATGCTATCAACTCAAAAGTGTTCATTAACTTGTATTCCACGACTTTGAGCAAAAATATTTTCAGAAGATTTTTGCACTTTCTGTTTTCTAGCTTTGTCGTTTCAATTATTTTTCAATGAGGGAAAACGTTTTGTTACACATTTAATTCGTAATGAGTTTGTTTGATTCAACCAGAGTTGGAGAAAAGTTAATTCATTAGCAAATATCGCCAAGTCATGACCCAATGGTCCGATACACACCGTTTGAATGAGTGCAACGAAGGAAGAGGTCTGGTGATCTACAAGTGGAGGGAGGAGTGAGGGAGGGAGGGAGTGGGAGGAAAGGAGTGAGTAGCGGGAGTGGAGTGAGGAGGAGTGGAGGGAGGGAGGGAGTGGAGTGGAGTGGAGTGGAGTGAAGTGAAGTGGAGTGGAGTGGAGTAAGAATGAGCTTAGTGATTAAGTCTGTGGTCAAAGAGTTGGATAAAGAATGGATAAGATTCTATGAAAAGACGGATCACAAGAGTTCTCTTTGTTGAAGGGGTATAAGACTTGATAGTTCTGAAGAACTGTGTCCATTGTAATAGCAATAATATTTAATGAGAGGATGCAACAGTGCAACAGCGACTGCAAGTAGAAAATTGGAGAGAGTTAATAGAGTAAGAGGGTTGATAAGTTGAAAAGACCTAAGCTCCATGTTATCTAGGGGAGCATAATGAGTTGAAACACCTCAGATATGTGATGCCTATTCTATACAAGGGTGAAGGACGCCTCTATACAGAGGAAGCAGCTGAGGTGATGAGATTAAATTCTGAAGACACTTCTCAGAACACCCAGCCTGACAGAGATAATATTAATGACAGAGATAATATTATTCTTCTTAGAAAGATCACGTGCAAAGAAAATACTGAAATAATAAGAATAGAAGAAGGTTTGGTGTTGTTTGTTTTCGAAACCTAAGTCGTGAAGAAGAAAATTCAGATGACACCTAATTAGAAACACGAGGATGAACAACAAACATTTCGTACATAAGCGCAATTTCCGAATTTTGCTGAAGATTGAGGATAGAGACAATAGAAGGGAAGAGAGGAAGGTTTCCTTGGGACTAGCCCAAATGGCCGACAGGAAAATAGGTCGATAGGGGGGGGGGGGAAAGAGTCGACACAACATCAAAAAATTTCCTGTACAGCCCGCCGCAGGAGTTAGGTTAGGTTAGGTTAGGTTAGGTTAGGTTAGGTTAGTTAGGTTAGCATGGAATGAAGGAAGGTTAGGCTTAAGTTTAAGCTAAGTTTGTAAGGTTAGGTTAGGTTAGGTTAGGTTAGTTGAGTTTGTTGAATTCGTTAGAGAAACTCTAAATATCCAGATTTTTTTTTTTTTACAAATGCCGACACATAGGTCCGGTTCCCTATCAGAGCCAGAAACATTTAAGCTTCGGTTAAGAACAAGAAATCAATGAGGTCTAGGACAATGGAAGTGGTATTCAAGAAAGTGAAATTAGAATAAAGACTGCGAATGTTGTAGAAATTAATGAAGAAGTTGACAAGTCGGAAGAGTCTCGACGGCATCAATCTCATTATCAGAAGCCAGTGATGATGGGGTGGAAGGGGGAGATGTTTGAGAGGAGGCTACTATCGAAAGCCTCTCCTCGAAGCTTCACTTAGGCTAAGCTTCACTGTGCCATTTTTAATAATTTATAAAAGAGTGATTATGCAATAGTGATTGTAGTGTACAGTGGCGGATTTTAGAGGGAGGCAAGGAAAGTAGTGCCTCCTCCATAATTTGACAAGAATGGAGACTAGAAAGAAAAGCTCTCTTGCTCACCATTTTTCGATAATATATACTCATAATATTTAATTTTGATTGAAAAAAATATATATATTGTTCGAATTCGCTTCAAAGAATACATGGGAAGTAAGAAAAATATAGTGATTGACGTTTTGTAAATGCGAAAGCCAAAGTAAACGAGGGGAAAAAAACGGAAGAATATTTAACGTTATTCCTTTTGAGTGGAGATTCAAATGAAACTCTGCAATCTACGTGCGAGAAGCTTTTTGATATGTACAACGACTGAAAGAGTAACCGCCTAAAGGAAGGCAATGCGAGGCGCCAAATTCCATGGAAAAGAGGCCCGATGCAACAAATATTTGAAGACTTTTAATATATATATATATATATATATATATATATAATATATAGATAATATTATATATAAATATATAAATATCTATATATTATATATATACTATATAATATAATAATGAATATAAGATATAATATAATATATATTATATTAAATAACATTAATCATATATATATAATATTATACTTATATATATAGATAATATTTACATACACTATATAATATATATAACTTCCATTATAACAGTATAGTATATATATTTAATTAATATAGTTTTAATAAGAAAATATATACTAAGATATATATATATGATATGAAAGATAATTACATAATTTTTCTAAATAATATAGATAATAATAATATTAACTTATACTCTATAATATATATACAGATATATATATATTATACTATATAATATTTACTAATGTGAGGAAAAATGTGTTAGTACATACTTCCCACCAATGTTTCTGAGCCTATAGTAATATTCTCGCATATGTAGGTCAGAATCAAAAAAAATATATCAATAATGATCAATAATTAAGCTAATCTACATGTAGACGAATAAACAATGAAAAATAAGAAAACTAAATTAAGTAGCACTATAACTCATGAACACCGTCACATATCTTAGTAAGTTGTAAAGCGTGATATAATTAAGTATATGAGTATACTAACCATTGAGCACCCACCAAGGCCCAGAGGATATGACACTAAACCATGTAATCACCGCACCAAGAGTTGCAAGAGATAGCAATAACTACCAGTGTGATATAGCATTCGCAACCACGGTAGTGAGCAGTCGGTAATAATAGAGACTTATCAATGAGCACCGACCATGAGTAGTCAGAGAATATAGTATCACTAAACAGAATTGAGCAATTACTTACTAAACTTATAGTGAGTGTATACTAGAACAGTATATATAAATCAATTTATGTAACCATAAACTTTTACGGAAAGTTCCACTATCAACTAATTTAATATATATATATTAGTATCCTAACATTAAATAATTCATACAAATATAATAATCTGTTATTATTTATATCGATTCATCTACAGTGAGCCATACAATCATCTCCTCTATCTCTTCTCTCTCTTCATATATTAATATAATAATATATATATATATATTAATTATATATATTAAAGATTAAATATCTATTAAATATAAGATATAATATAATATATTATAATACCATTAAAATACTATATAAATAATATTAATATATATACTAATATATAATATATAATATATAATATATATAATTATATATATATAGATATAAATATATATATATATATATATATTTGTAATCCTCAAGGGTCCCCGGGTATTACAGGCTGTCATTACCCTACGCACGAAATATTTAACAAAATGGAATTTCGAATCAAGAGTAAAAAATTTTATCCAAAATGGATAGCTAATGAAACACAAGGATCTCACACCTCTTAATTTGAGCGCAAATTAATCATCAGTTATTAAAAGAGGAAATTTTAGAGGAAACAAATGCTTAACAATGATAAACATTGCAAATTTCGATGTGGATATGAATTAACTCCTTACTGCTATATTAATGTATAATGTATGAAGATTATCCGTATAGTGCTGTGTATATTTTACTTGTAAATGATAGCACAATTAAATATTTATTAAAATGTATTGTCTTTAGCACCACAGATTCTTTAAGTTCTGTTAATATAATAAAATTATCATATTTATATCTTATAAGCTATAGTTATACTAGTTTATGCTTGGAAACCGACTGCCTTGCTAGTTTAATATCCTTTGCTACATCAACTGCGTATTTTACATATTACGTATTGAAATTAATAAATTCTTACGATACAGAAATATATTGCATTCATTTCTACCAAAATATTTTTGTATCTATAGAATAAAGGTAATAAATATATTATTGAAGCTGAATTTATACATATTAGGCAATAAATCATATTCGGAGTATCTTAGGTCCAATACGTTCAATATACTAAGTACTATTTATAAATATATATATATAATTACTATATGTATAAATATATATATTAATATATGTAATATATAATATATATATAATATGGATAGATATTATATATATATTATATAAAATTAGTTTCTAATATTTACAAATATATATATATAAATTAATAAATATTATTAAAGTATATTATATATATTTTAATATCTTATATTATATAATATGATATATATATTATAATATAGCGTTTATATAATATATATATAATCCTATATTATAATATATATATCCCCCCTATAAAATATATAACTAGTATATTATAGCAATCTATCCTTTAAAAGGATGTTAACCGCTTATTCAACGAATATACCATATAGAAGATTTTATTCACGGATTATTCAAGCAATAGTGCGTTAAGGTTGCCAATAATTTTTTTTATATTTTTAACGAAAGTAAATATCCAAGCACTTAAATCTGCAAATATTATAAAGAGTCAGTCTCTCGCCTCAACGGGTACCGTGGATAAAACGGGGTGGTATAGGGGCGGGGGAAATCCTTTTCGTTTTTTTTTTTTATTTCTCCCACCCCCTCTACCCCCCACCCCCCCTCTCTCTATATATGTTCGAGCCCCTTAAAAAAGAATAAAAGAAAATTAAAAAAAATAATCAATAAAAATTAATATATATATTAAAAAAAGTAACTTGTAGAAACTCTCAGAGTTCTATTGTGGTAGCTAACACGTCACAACGCTATATAAGCATGGGTCAGAGTTCTGCGATCGAAATTTGTTATATCACAATATCGTATTATATCATTTATCATCTATTGTTATCTCTATCAATTTTATATTTAAATAAAGCAAACTTTCTAGCAAGTTAAAATTTATTTCTAATTCTTTTATAGTATTATTTATGACTGAAATAATTAATTTTTAATGAATTCCTTAGATTGAATATAGTTTTCGCTGGAAAGTTCATTCTTATATTCTGAAGGATTTTTAAAATTTCCCTACCTAAATACTTTACGCATGCTGTACGTCCAACATAGATAGACAACCTGTAGGGTCGCATAAGGTCCGGGAGATATTCCGGATGATCAATGACTATTTATCTAACCTTCCCCCTTTGAAAAGGAGGTATTGGCAGACCCGATAATATAATAGATATATAAGTATATATATAGATATCAAATTTAATACTAGATTATATAAGCGATAATATTAGTTACAGTATATCGTTATGATTATATGTAGTAGCTAGGGTATATAATAGTATATTCTATATGATATATTCGTAATATGAGAGGATGATATGATGCCGAGAGTATGGATAGGAGAATAGATATAAGGCATAATAGTTATATAGATTATTAAGCTACAATGGTTATATCAATATATATACATCTGCATGTGAGAAAGTTAATAAAATATTACGATACGCCAAAAAACTAATATATTTATCAGGTGATATGATCGAGTATAGTATTATATATAGTATATATGTATGTATGTAAGAAGGTATAGCTAATATATATATATAATATGGATAGATGTGTATTATATATATGTGAGTAGCTATACTATAGTAGATATATACTCGGCCTAACTAGTGTATATATATAAGGATATATGATATGATTAAAGTTATATATTAGTAGAATATATAATTTATATAAATATAAATAATAAATATAAAAAATAAAGTAAAATATAGTAGTATAGATAAACTAGTGTATAATTTTGTATATAGATTAGCTATATATCTAATATTATATAGATAGGGAGGATAACAGGAAGAATAAGTAGTTATTATAGATACAATATATATATATAGTATCTATTATATTACATATCGTAATATATATATATGATGATGTAAGTATATATATATATATATATAGTATATATATAAATACTATAAATTATTAGTATATTATATATAGTAGTACGGTATACTATTATATATTAATAAAAGATATATATTCCCTGTATTATTATATATATTCGTCCTTATAATTATATCTATAGATATATATATATAAGTTGATAGATAGATAGATACATTTCACAGTGTACAAATAAATGAGCGGTCGTCATAGAAACATATATGATAAGGATAGATTTGAGTATATAGTGATAGGTGCTAACTTAGATATATATGATATAAGAGAATATATATATGTAAAAAAAAACATAGATAGAATATATAATATATTATATAGGAAGGATATACAAGTATAGTAGGGTAGGGTACTATCACGGGATATATAGGTGAGATAACATATATTAACTAAAAGACAGTATATAGGTTATAAGCCGACTAATATAATATTGTGTAGTTAGTAGATATATATATATATCGTCTGTGATATAAGAAACTATTAAGGATATAACTATATATATATATAGATTAGTAAATATATAGATAAAGAGATAATATATAAAGTAAGATAATATATATAATATACTAAATATATATATAATATATACTAAGTAGTATAGAAGAATATATATAAATATAGATATGTGTGTTTTTGAGGTGGCAATGAGGAGAGATTGTGGTCTGGGCTGGTGTGTGTGGTGTGATTTGTTGGGGGTCTTTCTACATTTCACACACAAGAAACAATACCAATATATAATCTTTTTTCTTTGGTCCACAGACTCAAACCATTTAACATATAATTTTCACTGAAAATTTTTTTAGGTCTTGATTAAAAAATATGTGAAAATTCAAGGTGTATGGTTAAGTTAGCGCCAGAACATTCAGCACCATCTACTGAATGAGCGCCTAACTGGTGAATCCCCCACCTCTTTTCAATATATCCATTCCCTAAAAACGTGGTTCCATCCAATAGAATATCCAGCTACATTGCTCTAACCAACTATGACGATGTGATGATATATATGAGTGTTTGCAGGTTCTTTTACCATATGAATTTCGTTCATTCCCTGTAAAAAACGACACAAAAAAGTTTTACTGTTATACAATATTAAAATACATTATTTTATTTGAAGGTTATTACAATTACCCTTAGATTTTGAAAGAGATGATTTAAAAATTCTGTAAGAGTATATAACCCCTATAAAACAATTGTGTGGCCCGGTATAAATCGGATAGTAAGTATTCTCTCTTTATACCCAGACCATGTATTAAAATGACCTTTAAAACAGTCCCTTTTAAACAGCACCCTTGGTTACAAAGTGTATTCCGAAATATTAAGGTATCTAAGCATTTATTAGATTTTTCCAAATAAGCATTGATACAGATTCAAAGGTCTCTAAAGACGTTGAAAAAAATATAAATATATATAATATATAATAAATATAAATATTAGTTAAATACTAATGTTAAACTGAGATGAAAATATAAAAGTAGGGCCTGTATGTATGTGGTTGTGTGTAAGTTAGTGGTTAGGTAGAGTGGTGTGTGGTCGTGTTTACGCTGCTGCTAGGTGTGTGTGTGGTGTGTCGCGCTCAGCGTGTAACACTTAGGTATAGGCGTGAAGTTAGGTTTATGGTTACGCGTGTCGAAGTTTAGGTGTGCTTTGGTCTACAGTTCGCACATAGCGGTTGTGTGTGTGAGTGTGTGTTAAGTAGGTCTATATTTGACTCTGATTCCGGTTCGGTGTGTGGGTTGTCTTGTGTTTTGTCTTTACCACCAATTAGGAAAAGTATAACATCCAGAGCACTTGTTTTTTTTTTTTTTGTTGTTTTTTTTTTTTTTTTTTTTACAACAAAATTCTGTCAACCATTGCGTGAGTGGTACGCTCGTCTCGATAATTTTCACGGACGCCCTCGTCGACGTCTGTGCGTGATGTTTGGCGAGACGTAAGCTTTCAATGGTATAAAATAGTTAAAGTTGTGTGCTGTCTGCAGAGTATGAGTGTTGTGTGTTAAAATTGATTCAATTGAGTGTATGTGTGTGTGTGTGCTTGGCTCAAGATTTGCAGGGGTGGCGTGGGGGTGTCGAGCCGTGGGTTCCTAAGTCTGATTTTAACATCTATTCTAATCGCAGCTGATTTGGTTAGTGTGTGTCTTCTGGTTTCTTCGTGTGTGTGCGTGGTGTATCGGGTATTTTTTTTTTTAGCCAAACCAGAAGACATTTAGTAATTTTATTTACTGTAATAATTGGGTGTTGTGTGTACATTTGTGTTACCCTAAGAAACCTAACATTATTCTGTGTGTGTGTGTTGTGTTACTTAAAATTATATGTGTAGTGTGGTATATTCATGGAACGTGCGGTGATCTATGCCGGTGAACGCTACAGATTAGGGGAGTGCTAACTCTTGTCATGTCTTGAAATTCTATATTTGTCGATTCTCACAATCTTGGTCAGCATCATTTATTCGATGTTTATATTCTCTGTATGTGCCTATTTATATAAAAAAAAAAAATTGGCTCAGCAACACGCCAGCCGCGTAGTCTGAAACTTAATATGGATAGAACGTCAATTTTTTCGCGGCTCTAGTGTTGAGCTACTAAATATAGCGCAGAAACACATATTGTGATCCCTGCGCAAACATCGTGTGCGCATACCGCAGTTTGATTAATATGATCTGAGCAGATTTAGACAAATTGCGTAGGTAATTGTTAAATTAAAGTTAATTAAATTATGGTAAGTATTTATTTGTTTTATCTAGAATATAATACTATATATATATAAATACATTTGTTTCTGGTAATAAATAAAATAATATTAAGACAAAACCCCCCTCTTCCCACTTGAGTTTTAGGCCCACCCTCAAAACCTTCTAGAATTCAGGAGCCTGATCACCTCGTAACTATAAAAATACAGACCTATATATATTTAGTACCTATAATGATAAAATAATTATTAATTATATATAAGATACTGACTATATATAAATATAGTGGATTATAGATAATTTTATTATATATTTTTCTATTATATATTATTATATAAGAATGGGTAAACTTGTTGTCATCTCCTCTCTACGTATATCTATTCCTCTCCCCTCTCCTCTCTCTTTTAATTTCTATACACCTTTCTTTCGAAATAATACAATGACCTTATACCAAGCGTTTCTTCAACCGTTCACAGCCCTCCCCGAACTCCAAAGACAAACATCATAATATAATATATACGACTCCTACTAATACCATTATAATAATGAAATTGATAAAAACACTATATAATCACTAACACCTGCCATAACTGATTAAAACATTACTTATTACATATATGAGATGTCCATTGTTCTACACGTTAGAATAGCATAATGAACTGTACTAACCTATAATTATAATATATAGATGAGAATATAGATAATAAATTAAGAGATATATAAATATATAGATATAATAGTGATTAAATGAATAAATATGAAATAGAGAATTAATACTAGAAGAAATATCATGAAGAAATATCAAGAAATATACTAAATGTATTAAGTGAGTATTGAAAGGAAATGATATATTTAAAATATATATATGATAGGTGGATTAGGAATTAATAGATAAATAAATATTAAATGATAGTAAGATATAAATATATATATAATATAATATATGAATAATATATAATACTAAAAGGTAAGAATATATATATAAGATAATAGATATTAACATATGTATTCCACTATTTATATATTAAGAAGAATATATTATTATATTATAATATATATTAAAATAATTATATAATATATATAGTATAATATATATATAATATATAATAATAATATTAATATATATTTATATATATATAATATATATATATTATTATATTATATTAATATAAATATAATATATATAAAGATATATATAATAATATCCTCTCAGACGTATATATCAATCTCTCT
>JABUQX010111791.1:0-21666 GCA_015478945.1 Trachelipus rathkii | reverse complement strand
ATCTCGAAGATTTCTGATTCGACGGCTCTCGCCTTAGAGTCGGCGTTTAATTCCCAAGCTGAGATTAGAGTTCTTTTTATAGACTTATTTTCGGGCGATTGAATTTGGAGAGGGAAGAAGAAAAAGGAAAAGTCTTCGGGCTTACAGAGAATTAGTTGCAGTTTATGACACATGAGATTGGAGTGAGTGTGTAAAAGTAAAAAGTATTCATCGAAGGCTGGGTCGCAGGGTTTAAACTATTTCTAACTTTCATTCGCACTTCATTGCTACAATATTTTGCCTTGCGCAAAAATTTTAGTAGCATATTTCGAAATATATATAAATTTTTTACAAATAATTATGATGGAGTACGATATTATATATTATATATAATATTATAATAACATATATATAATATATATATTAATATATATATATATATATATATATTATTTATAATCTTGATAATTATTCAATTTCAGATAGTATATATATATATATGATAGATATATAATAACTCCTGATGGGACTAGTATTAGAAAGCTATTCATCCGCCATAGAAAGCACGGATCTTCTATAGAGATCTGGAGAAAACGATTTTAACAGAGGCGCAATGAGAAAAGAAGCCTTTGCAAGTTCCCTGAAAGACGCTGAAACCTTACCTGAGAGTCTAAAACACAGGACTTGCATTCGAACTCCATTGCCGCTGAGAATCAGTTTTTTTAGGTCGCCCAGGAGATTCCTGGATCAGAGTGAGTTTCTAGCAGAAGAAAAAGATCGTTTCAACTGATAGGAAGCAAAGCTCTACCTGAATTATGTGTTGATATTATCGATATATATTATATATATATATTATAATAATATAATTAATATATATATTATAATATATATATATATATATATAATTATATATATATTATATATATATATATATATATATATAAATATAAATATAATATTATATATAATATATAAATATATATCACAAAAAATACAACATAAAAATCATTTCACCTCTATATAAATATATATATATATATATGATATATAATATAATTATATTATATTGATATATATATTAGATATAATATATATATATAATATATATATATTATTTATATAATATATATATTATATTCAAAGGACCATCTTTATCCAGCGGTGGAACGGCTTTCTCCCCACCAGTTGTTTGTTGAACCAGAATCTTTTCCTTCTTAGGCCTAGAAAACTGTAAAAGTTTATTTTTTTATATGCATGATATATATATACCTAAATATATATATATTATATTATTACATATATATACTATACTTATATATATATTAATATATAATATATATATATATATATAATTATAATTATATTATTATTTTTTATATTTCAGTCATTGGATTAATTAGCTCTTCCTAAAGCAAGATCAAGCTCAGAAGGCAAAGAAAAAAAGAAAGAATTAATTTTCCATAAGTTAATAAAAATATTATTGAAAAAAATTTATTTAATCCTTATTCCATTTTTTTCAAAGGACAGAAGAGGGAAAGCGAGGAAATATCGGCGCCCGGTGCACTCACCAAGGCGAAGGGGAAAATCAACAGAAAAGTAAAGAAAGTAATTTTTTATTCCAAGAGACACGGACTCCCAGGACCATCAGTAAAAAGCCGCCGAAGAAGAAACCTGTTAAAAAAAAAAAAAAAATAAAACACAGAAAAATAAAAACAAAAAAAAAAAACTAAAAAAAAAAACTAAAGACACAACATATAAAAAAAAAAGGAAAACACAAAAACAAAAACACCAAAAAAACAAACAAAAAAAAAAAAAAAAAAAAAAAAAAAAACACACGAGGGAACGATGCCTGTCAACTAGGCAAAGCTTGAAGAGAACAGGAATAAATATTTTGACAAAAGGAAATCTGCGCAAAAAGTCTTTTTTCCTTGCCATCGTGTCTATTAAGTTTTCAAAATAAGCTATATCGATTTCTTTCAATTCTAATGCAACTTATGCTTCTACTCAATTATGTTATCATTGAGGATGCCTACTGATAATTTAGTGCATTCTTAAAAATTCTATGGCTGAGACGGAGAGGGCATTTCCGCTTACGTAGTTCCTTCTTACTTCTTGCGCTTCCTTTGAAGCGAAGATGGTGTTAATGAAAGCTCATTACGTTGTCGCTTTAAATTAAATCAAGCGATAATAAGCATTTTTAATTAGGAAAAGATTTATTTTTCATCCAGCATATTTTGAAAACAAAATAGCTTACCAAGATAGCCATAGTTTTTGGAGCGATTTAAAGTTTTATAACCAGCCAGCTCCATTTCATTTAAAATCGTTCGACTCCTGCCCTCCAGCTTCCCGCGCTGACCGGACCCTTTGTTATCTATTTCATCTCCATTTAAATCATGAGGTATCATAATCTTTCAGCGTTATTAAAACTTTTTTATGGTATTGGAAAAATATATGGTTTTGCTTGTGGACAGCTTATTATTTTGGACGTGCTATTTAAAATTTTTAAAGAAATATTTTTTGAAAGAAAATTTTGTAAAAAAATAAAATTAAAATAAATTAAAATTTTTCTTAACTAGCTTTTTAAATTCCTCTTTCGAACTATGATGAACATATTACATGTCATGTAATATATATTTTATTCAAAAAGATTCTTCTTAACTTAAACTGACTTCAAGCAAAATCCCACCTATAACGATATGTCCTTCTCAGATTCGAATTATTATTTTAAAAATCGAAAATAAGGCTCAGTGCTCACCGAACGTGGGAAGTCCAAAGACTATGTAACTGTCTTTGTTAAGCAGCAATCTTGCAAATAATTTTTAGCGATAAGAAACAAAGGCCCCGGAATAGACATCTAAGCCTTATAGAATTCTACTTTGTATTTTTAACAGGCACTTTTTTGCTTGAAAGTACTTTTAATGTTAATTGTCATTCAATCAGAATATTTTCGTTGCCCTGCTCATTTTTGTGCGGCTTTCATATATATATATATATCTACATATATATATATATAATATTAAGTTATATATATAAATATATTATAATCATATATATATAATATATATATATATATTATATATTATATAATATATATAATTTATATATTATATATATATTATATAATATAATATATATAATATATATACTATATATATATATACTATATATTATATATCATATATATATTATATATATATATATATATATAATATATATATATAATAATATATAAAATTATATATATATAATATATATAATATATATATATATATATATATTATATATACTTAACTATAATATTAATATATAATATATATTTATATAATTTAATATTATATATAGATATATAAGATGTCTAATTAAACGGCAAGTCTAGACGGTAAGAAACAAAAAACTGATTTTTGGATATTAGCCGCAATGAATAAAAAGTTAATGAGTTGTCAAACTTTTTAATATTGTCCTCACTCCTTCGAGTTCTTGGAAAAGATATGATATAAAACGTCTTGAAATTTGGGGATCATGAGAACTTTCAATCTACACTAGATTTAGAATCTATACCTTTGACAATTTAATTTTAATGTTTCTTAAAAATATTTGAAAAATAATAACATAATTTCAATTTCATAACGCGGGATTTCGACTTTTATTCAAACTCCAATCTTATATAGGACATAACAATTTTTCACTCTTAGGCAAGCAGGTTCAGGCGACGGAAGAAAAAGACTTATTTTTGTGCACTATTTTATCTTAATTGTTAGAATCCTTGCATCTACTGGAAGTTCCTACACGGAGAACCACTATTCTGAACAGAATTTGTAATTGTTATTAGGCCCAGACAGTTTTTAGCAGCTGAAATGTGCCAAAAGTATATGCTTATATATAAGATATATAATATATATATATATATATATATCATATATATATATTAATATTATAATATATTATTAGTATATATATATATATATTATATATATATATATATATATATATATATATATATATAATAGACGAGTAGAGCAGAGAAGGACGAAGGACGCGAGAGAGAGAAATTTTATTAAGCTAAAAATATGATCATTTTTTCAAATGTTGCGCCAGGCTCTGATGGAACAAAAAAAATAAAAACTGACATTTAATCATTTATATGTCGATTTTATAATAATAATAAATATGACTAAATAATAACTTAATAATAATTAATAATAGATAATAATAATAATAATAATAATATAATAATAAAATAATAACTAATAATTAATAATAATAATAATAATAATAATAAGTATATCGTGCGGGAATTTTGAAAAACTATGTCTATGCACTACTGATTAATTAATTGAACTTGGATTGAATAATATACCTCTTGATAATAATAATAATACCTAACCTAAGCTACTTGGGTAAACCGTGTACTCAACAAAAAAATAATTGCCCCAAATAGTTTTTGAAAATGCCACAACAAAATCTTCTCCCTTCCTTTTTATTTCTCTTTCAGCCTTGGAACGCGTAACTCCATTTTGCAGAATCGTAAAATACTACAAAATAAAATACAAAAATAAAATGAAAGTGTTGCAGTTTTATCATCTCATTTTTGTATTAATTATTATCTATTTAATAAATTTGATTTTCCATTATTTCCAAAAATTCTTTATTTATACATTTTCTCAATATTAATAAAAAAGTACTGTAATATATATTGTAATGCCATGTTTAAATTCTAAAACCAATTCTAAAATACTATTAAACCAAATGCATTTTATTCAATCTCGGATTTAGAAGCCAAAAAAAATAAAATAAGATTAGCATATTTGACCGGCGAAAAAAAAAATCTCTTGAAATTTGTGTCCAGTATAATTATTTATCTTCACAAGAGAAAGGCAAAGTCCTTAATTAATGCACCCGCATTTTCCCTTTGAAGAATTATAGAATTTTTAAGTTAAAATTAAAGATGAGAAGAGGAAAGAGCTCTTGAAAAGGGAAATCATTTTTAGCGTCCTTGAGAAAGAGGCCTCAGATCTTTTAAAGATTTCTTTCAAATCATTTAGTCTTTTGACGCCATTAATAATGACTCAAAAATATTATTAGAGTTTCGTAAATTAAAGGCACATCTTAATTACAATTTATTTTTTAAATTTTTAGTTCTCCAAAACTCCTCATTTTTTTTTAAGTTAGATTAGGTATTATTTTTAAGTTGTTATTGCTCTTCTACTCGTATTTCTATATTAATAAGGAATGTTTATAATGTCATTGTTTTACATAATTTACATTTTAACAGTCTAACAAACAAAAACAATTGCTTTTACCAAAATAACGGACTCGTTCCCTTAGCTTAAGGTTCCAGTTGCGCAATATTTCGGCAAAAATTTATTTGAAATAGCAATCAAAGATATATTTAAATTCATCTTTAAAAAACCAGAATAAAAGCCTTAAGAAAGAAGGTTTTTCAAAATTTCAAATAATTATCTTTCTGCCTTTGAGACATTTGGCAAAAAATAATAAAATATCAAGGTTGGCTGTGATTATAAATGGTAATGGTTGTTATTTTCATTAATTATTTAGCTTCAGCGCTCGGCTATGTATTTTAAAGCTAGCAAATACATAAGTCATTGCTTAACTTCGGATATATTTTCACTTTTTTGCATGGATCATTCTATTTCTTGTACATTCACGATCATGTCCGCACCTGACGACCAGGATGAAGCGATTATTAAACAGAATCAGACTCTAGAGGGTAATACCATTTATCAATGCTCAATTGTTGATGCCATTTTTTTTTTTACATCACCAATGCCGAGGGGTGGATCAAAAAAACCTCCCCAACTGCGGCCGGACCTTACGAAGTGGCACTAGATCGTTTAAAGTATCTGAAGGAATTCTGTATTATGACTTTGTGAAGCGAAAGACGCTTTAATATATATAGTAATAGTTCACGCACCCAAGGGCGAAAACCCTATAGAGAGAATGGGATTTTTCCACCATCCTTACGGGGATCAAAAGTTGCAGTTTACCAATAGCGCACAGAAGGACAAGATCTTTTATTGCGTACTTTACTCGACCTCGGTGGGAGAATATTTAAGAAAACTCCAATTGTAAACATTACGAATCAACAGTCGAGGGGTTCAAACAAGCTGTTGCTTACCAGATCGTTTCTGTCAATAAGAAAGCGTGGAAGTGTTGAATGAAATACGTTATGCTATGGTTCCAAAAAAAAAAAAAAATTTTATTTATTTTTTTGGTCTGACTGTAGTTAAGACATAAAGTAACAAAAACTTGCGAAGAGGGGGAGCAATAAACGAAGTTTTATCTCTCTAGGCAGGGTAAATTAAAAGAACCTCCCGTTCCCAAGAAAAGTATAATGGCCTTTACGCACAAAATAGAACCTATAATTTTAAAAAATGTATCTCACCCTCAATAAAAGTTCTGGGAAAAAAAAATTAGTGAGAGCATAAATGACATTCGACAAAAAATTTTATCCTAAAAATTCCCCTACCTTAGAAATAACTGGGGATTGTCGGTTGTTGGTGTGTGTCATATTCAAAATATTTCTTCCACGATTTTACATAAACATTCCGCATCTTATGTTTTGCTTTACAGTTCAAGTCGTTAGTTACTAAGGAATTGATTATATTAAAAAATGTGAAAGATGAGTATAGTAATTTTCTAATTATAGATACTAAAAAGCTGAAATAGCGGACGTTTTAAGAGCTCGCCAGATGCTGCATTTGCCACTTTGTTGCGTCCAAATGACATAAAATTAAGCTACAAAGTTTTCAAAAAATTATGCCTCCCTTTCGTTTGATGTTGAAAAAAAAAAAAACAGCCGCCACACACGCCTCTCGCCGCTCGCACACACCCCACACACCACCACCCACACCACACACATATATTTATATAATATATAATATATAATATATATATAATATATATATATATATATATATATATATAATATATATATACTTATATCATATATATATATTTCATATAAATTATATTGATAGAAATAAGTTAGAGAGGGCTAAAGGAAGTAATCTAAAAACCACAATGTTATTACCATATATAATATATAAGCGCAGAACAGGGTCTTCTGATGATGCTGGAAAGGCGTTAGCTTTTCGATCCGTGCTGGATTCCTCTGTCCGACGCAGTATGAACGCTAGAAACTTAAAAATTTTTTATTAAGTGTTCAGCTCAATGAGAACTAAAAAATTTAAAATCATTTAAAAAGAAATTTAAAATATGTATGTATAGGTGTTAGGATTTTTTTTGAAAAAAGGTAGCGGTGATTTCAATAATTGTTAAGTTGTGGATTAAGAGTATTCCGCCTTGTAGTAGCTTATAGTGCGGAAGATTTTATAACAAGGCGTATTTCAATTATTTGCGTTGTAGGGGGTTGCAGAGCACCTGCTTATGATGGGAGGCGTCATTGTCCAATTAAGGTTAATTTGTGTGATTTAAGTTGTGATCTGTTGTTAAGAGTTAGGGCAGAGACAGACCAAATTTGAGAATCTTTTATGAGGTCTTCCCGTATGTGTTGTTTTTTTCGTCGAATGAATTTTCATTGTCTCCAAATGTATAGGCAAGAGTTAAAGAGTTTACAATTTAAAAAACAAGGAAATTTTGTACCACACAATTTGCGGGAAGATGTTTGGAGAGTTGTGACAGCAAGGGTGGCGGAGAGTTTGGAAAATTTCCGTTTGAAAAGAAAGATGTATTAGAAGAAGGTAAAGTTCTTAAAAAGCATTCAGGTAATAGATCTTATGATAAGTGGTATGCAAAACGGGTACATGTTGTCAGATCGGGACAGGATAAAAAGGGGAAAGCATTTCAAAGGTCGCGTAAATCATAAATGTTAAGGTTGGTAATAAAATTTTTGTTGGCTTTTATTTCAACTGATTGGTATGTGGAGATATGGTCGTGGTTCATTATTGTTGTGTGCGTGATAAATTAAGTTTCAGTTGTAAGGGAGATTTTCCAAAGGGCGGGGAAAACCAAATACGGCAAGGCTTCTAAGAAAAAGGGAGGAAAGGATACAATTTTTGTAGTGGTAGTATGTGAAGGAACCAATGAGTGTAAGAGGTACATTAAAAGTATAGGTTGACGGTAAACACTGTTTAGAAGGTCGGACGCTGTCTTGTGCCAAGACGAGAGAGGGTGTCCAAGGAAAGGTAGTGTTTGATTAATAGAGAAGTTTCACATAGTGAATTTCGATTTGGTATGTATGGAGTTATTCAAACATAGGATGATATTAGGGTCAGTGTTTAGGGGAATGGAGACAAAAATGTCGTCCATAGCGAAGCCATGGTAGTGTTGGAGAGAGAATGAGTGTGGTTGAACCTGAAAAAAAGGGCTCAATCAGCTCCATAAATAATGTTGATGCAGATATAGGCGGACAAAGGAGAGCTCCCATGCTAAGAGCCAGTGTTTTGGTCTTATAGTAAAGATTGTTGAAGTGGAAGTAATTGTGTTCAAGGGTAAGGTATTTTAGTTTTTTCAGGAAAGGGAAAGGATAAGCTAAGTTGTAATTGTTTTCAGAGAAGTAACGTTCTAATAAAGTGATAGTAAAAGGTACAGGGACAGAGGTAAATAAAGAAATGACGTCAAAACTAAAGATATGGTTGGTGTGAGGTGAAATGTGACATGTTTTGAGGATGAAGTCATCAGTATTTTTAAGATGGGAGGGGGAGATTTGACCGAGTAAAGGTTTGAGTTGTTGGGAAAGCCAAGAAGACAACTTATAAGAAACAGAATTGTGTTAGAAATAATGCAGGCCCGTACTGGGTTGTTGGGTATAGTGTATCTTAGGATACCATAAACTTGTGACGAGACGAGGAAGGCTAGGTTTAAGATCGTTAGTGAGCTTGGGGAAATATTTAGTGATGAGTTTAGTTTGTTGGTTAAATCTAGTGTGAGAGTTGTTAAACCTAGCCTTCCTCGTCTCTAAAATATTTATTTTCGTCCGTTTTTTATAACACAAATAGTACAAAATAGCATAGACGCGAAGCCGACAAAGTTTTCACCAGCTCCGATTCCGGCTCCATGATATTAAAATTGTTCGGCTCCGTCTCCGGATCTTGCATCAGCTCCGAGCTTTTTATTTCATTCTTTCTTTACACATGATTTCAATAACCCTCTAGGTCTATTAAGGATGGTATTATAAAAAAAAATAGTTGCTTGTGCGAAAACTTTTTATTTATGAGCTCTGCAACTAAAATTTAGAAAATATCTTTAATAATGTCTTCATTGAGTATAAAGGCAAAGATTTGAAATTACTTTTACCTTCATGTATAGCTCACAGAAGATTTCAGATTTTTTTTTTTCAAAGTGAAAGAAAAAGTTTTTCCTTAGTTTTTATTGAATTTCTATCGAAAATGAGACTTTAAAATGATGTCTTTGGGTTCGAATTTATTATTTTTAAATTCGAAAATAAGGGCTCAATATTCACCTGAGTGGGAGGCAAAGCTGCAACTGCGTAAGAAGCATCCTGCAAAATTTTAGGATAAAAACGAATTGTCTCGGTAACTGTTAACATTGATTTCCACTTGATATTCGTTATGACATTTAATGCCTTATAGAATTCTACTTTGTAACTTTTTATTTTTCCAGAGGATTTTTGGGTTGAAAGTATTTTAATGTTAATGGCTGATTGTCATTTTTCAATCGCTTTTCTGCGTGATCCAATTAGTCTCATTGACCATTTTTTGGCCTTTCATAATTGATTTTTTTTCATGTTAATAACGGCCAATCTAGGCCTGATAGAAAAAAAACAAAAGGATTTTTGGATTTAGCGCGTTGAAAATTAAAAAAAATCTCATACATTTTTCCAAAATTTACCTATAAAAATATTAATTGCTCCGACTCCACCATAAAAAATTTCTGAAATCTCACAACATATCTTTCCCTCCTTTTCTTCTCTCAACCTTGAAAAGATAAACTCCATTTGCAGAATGTAAAATACAAAAATTAAATGCAAAATATAATTAAAGTTTTTTGAAAAGTATTATGTAATATCATCTTTTTTTGCAATCAATTCTATATTTTTAATAAAATTTATTTCATATTTTCATTTTTATTTCTTTAATACCATTCACTCAGAAAATTTCCTGCTTAAAATAATGGGAAAGGAAATGTAAAGAAAGTACTGTAATATAATTGTAATGCGCGTGTTAAAATTCTAAACTCAATTTCTAAAATTATAACAAAGTGGCATTTTTATTAAATTCGGATTTAGAAGTCAAAAATAAATAAGATTAAGCATATTTGACTCTAGAAACAGAAATCTCTTGAAAATTTGTGTCCAGTATAATATTTATCTTGCACAAAGAGAAAAGCAAAAGTCCTTAATTAATGACGCATTTTCCCTTTGGAGAAATTATGAATAAGTTAAATTAAAGATGAGAAAAGGAAAGAGTTCTTGAAAAAGGAAATCATTTTAAGCGTCCTTGAGAAAGGCTCAGATCTTTTAAAGGATCTTTTAATTCAATTTAGTCTTTTGACGGATTAATTAATGACTCAAAATATACTGAGCTTCGTAAATTAAAGGCACATCTTGATATAATTTATCTTAATTTTTTAATCTCAAAACTGTTTTTGTTACAGAAGATTTAAATTAAGTACTATTTTAGTTGTTTATGCTTCTACTCTATTTCTATATTAATTAAGAATGTTATAATGTCATTTGTTTTCATATTTATTATACACTCTAAAAAAAACAAAAATTTGATTATACAAATTGATGACTCTCCCTTAGTCACGTGTTTCCATTGGAATATTTTCCATTATTTATTTGAAAATGAATCAAAGATATATTTTTAAGATCATCCTTTAAAAACACACTAAAGGCTAAAAAAGGCTTTCAATAATTTTCAGATAATTTCTTTCATTTTCTTGTTAAGTTCCATCTCGTATTCCTATTAAATATCAATGTTGGTGTGACATAAATCGATTGTTGTTAATTTCATCAATTATTTAGTTTCAGCGGTATGTTATTTTAGATAAAGCAGCAACATAAGTCATTGTCAACTCAGATGTATTCTCATTTAGATTGATAATTTTTTTTCTGTACATTCACGATATTGCCGCCCTGTCGACTAGATGAAGATATTAACAGAACCCACACCCTAGAGGGTAAGCCATTTATCAATGCTCAATCCTTATAATTTTTTTTTTTGAATCACCAATGGAGGTGGATCAAACCCCACTGCGGGCGGATTTATAGTGACTAGATTTGTTAAAGTATCTGAAAGAAATATGTTATGTTTGTGAGAAAGAACGCTTTTATATATATAGTAATAGTCACAGCTAGAGGGCGAAACCCTAATAGAGAAGAATGGATTTTTTACTCTCCTTAACGGATCAAAGTTGGCGGAACCTATAAGGCACAGAGGAAAGAACTTTAGGTATTTGCCGACTCGGTGGAGATATTTTAGAACGCCAATTGTTAACATACGAATCACTAATGGAGGTGATTCAAACAACTGTGCTACCAGACGTTCTCTCAATAGAACCTGAAAGAGTGAGTGAAATACGTTATGTATGTGCAAAAAAATGTTATTTTCTTATTTTTGTTTTGTTTTACTGACTGCAGTTTAATGCCATGCAAGTACAAAAACTTATCCGCATATTTACTTTGACACAAACTTTAATGTAATGAGTTTCAGAAAGCTTCTTACAAGCGACAAGGATGTGTTCATGAAAGCATATCATCGTATACTTTTTTCAGTCCTAGGGGCGAGCCCCAAACCCAAGCAAACTTTTGCCAACCAAATTGCTAGACCTCTACAATTTACAAACACTTAAATAGAATTTATATCAATTTATAAATATTTCAATATGATAAATATAACATTATAATGTTCACACCACAATTATAATGCAACTAAATATTGCATGTTTTTAATTTTATCTTACATTGTATAACTAAGTAAACAGCTTTTTGCAAAATCATCATATTGGTCTGAAAAGAATAAACGATTAATAAATATGTAATAAATAGTTGGAGCACAATTTTTGCATACATATATATTATTTAAATGGGAGTGTAAGCATGATATTAAATTGGTCTGAAAAGAATAAATGATTAATAAATATGTAGTGAATAGTTGGAGCCCAATTTTTGCACACATATATATGTTATTTAAATTGGAGTGTAAACATGATATTAAAAAACTTTCACTAACTGAAAATTTGCACTTTCAACTTTTTGGGGACCCTATTCACGTGTGCTCGTCTATCAACACTTTTATAAATTTGAACGGAAAGTTGTGTGTCCGTCCAAGTGTAAAGCCTTCAAGAAAGACACACGCATTCATTATCTCCTCTTTTGTCAACTTTAAATAGTCGTCTTTCGGTTGTTACAAGTGAAGAATCTTTAAGTTTGTTTTTCCAAGAAAGAAAATTAGAAAAATGAAAATAGATTTGCATATTCATGGCGTTAACATTTAAGTAATTTTGTTATAACACATATGACGATGTAGCCTTTTATTCGTATAACCGGAAATCTAAAAGTCTCTCTCTCTCTCGTCTCTGCTCTCTCTTTCTCTCTCTTGCTCTCTCTCTCTCTCTCTCTCTCTCTCTCTCTCTCTCCCTCCCCTCTCTCTCCCTCTCCCTCTCTCTCTCTCTCCCTCTCCTTCTTTTCTCTTAAAGTTTCCAAAAAACTTTGACGCCAGAATTTTTGACTACTGTGAAAGTACGAGAATAAAGATTTAAAGTGGGAAAATGAAAAAGAAAAAATGTAAAGAGAAAATTAAAGTGGTTGATAATTATCGTCTTTCAACTTTTGACGCCATTTCGAGGCTCGGATTATTTGCAATAATGTAAGTTTCACTACATCCACCACTTATATATATATATATATATATATAATATATATAGATACTATATATAATATATATATATAATATATATATATATATTATATATATTATATATATATTATAATATATATATACTATATATAATATATAATATATATAATATATATAATATATAATATGCGTGTGTATAGGTGTGTGTGTGTGTCGGATGTTTCAACGAAAGGGATGCCAATTTTGAAACTTGTACTTAATTTGAACCAAACAAAGTGCAAAATACAGCATTTGGCGAGCTCTAGAACGTCGATTTAAAGCTTTTTTATGTCTATTAATTTGAAAATTAATCCTACTTTCAGATTTTGAATATAATCAATCTTAGACTAAACGACTTGAAATTTAAACAAAACACATGAGGATGTTATGTAAAATTCTTGGAAAGAATATTTTGATATGAACCACACCAATACCCTACAATCCCCAATTCTCTAAGGTAGGGAAAATTTTTCAGGAAAGTTTTTTTGGAGAAAACATTTTTTCTTTTCACTTAATCACTATGAAATTTTCAGAACATTTATTGTAGGGTGAGATACATTTTTTTAACAATTAGTTCATATTTTGCATAACCCAGTGTACTTCTGGACGCGGAATATTTTTAATTTATTCTGTGCTTAGAGATTAAACTGTTTATTCCTAAAAAAAATATGATTTAAGTGAAAAAAAAAATGGAACTGTCCAAACAATAAATGCTCTGAAAAATTTATATTGACAGAATCATTGAAAAACAAAGCAAATTGTCTGCAGAAAACTT
Organism: Trachelipus rathkii; assembly: GCA_015478945.1. Classification (NCBI taxonomy): domain Eukaryota; kingdom Metazoa; phylum Arthropoda; class Malacostraca; order Isopoda; family Trachelipodidae; genus Trachelipus; species Trachelipus rathkii. The sequence continues at coordinate 8,070 of JABUQX010111791.1, read as the reverse complement.
TCAATAAAAAAAAATTTCTGAACCTTGAATAATTGGGGAAGGTCCGGTATAAGTAGCTGGTATAAAAAATAATCCTTGCACTTTTACCTGCAATATTTTCTGTTCGGTAGGTCTCCGATTTTTCTGTTGCGTGATTATAGATTATTGGAAATTAATTAGCCTTCGGGTACGGAGTGTTCCAAATTTTCCTTTAAAAATTAGTCTAGAATGTCAACTAGCTTTGTCTTTTTTAATACTAGCTGGCTTCTTCTGACGATTATTTCTCCGCTAGACTCTCCTGTAAATGCTGCGATAGCATTTGGCGCTGCCAAAGCTGTTAAATTAGTCACAGAAGGCGTACCCGTTGATATGAGTCAGCTGCAGACAACACATCACAAAATAATTGCAGAAAATAAAAGAAATATTAACAAACAATTTTTGGAAGACATAATGTTTTCCTGTGGAACTCCAATTGGACTTGCCTTTAAGAGATGAAAACCTGCACGGAGGGGACATTTTTGATGACCTGAATTAGTCTGCGTAAAGAGGAGTGAATGTGGTGATGTGGAATTGAAGAGAAACATATTCCAAGGACGAAGAAGCGTCTGGACGTCTCCGATCGATTCCAAAATAAGCTGATCAATTTGTGTGAATTTATCATAAGAAACTGAATTGTTGTGGTTGCGCAAAAAATTTTTTGTATCTACTCCATATTAGGACAGATGAAACTTCGGATTTGTCAGGCAACGAACAATTTATCTATAGCATTAAAGTTTTTTCATTTTTGAAAAAATGTACTGGTTCGAAAGGAATTTCTGGGGTTTGAAGTTCTTGAAGTTCTGAGCCATTTGACAAAACGATTGGATTTGTTTTTTAGCAAGGTTGAAGCCGAGTCTACTGCATGTGGTCAGGGGACGACAGCTGCAACACCTTGGCAAAGATATGATACATAGGGTTCAAAGAAACTGCCGAAAAATATGAAATAAAAAGATTATATTATATTTTGGTAAGCCATCGGCTTAATTTGGTTATTAATTGACCTAAAACATTATTCCTGAAATTTGAAATACTGTTGCCACAAAATAAAAGAAAACTTTTTCAGAGACTCCAACCCAAATCAAAAATACTTCCCAACTTTCCTAAGGCTTTGTGAAAACCGTGGACCTCAAAATATCATAGTATTTGCCTATCTTCATAGCAAATATAATGATAATAATTGTTGAAGCAACAATCAAACTAAGAAACAACAGCTTTGGCTATTATCTCTGTTCGCCAAACAAGATCTAATTTACAAAATTTTATCCTTTTTAAATCAGGTGATAAGAATTACTTGGTTCCATTGTAGAGTAAGAATTCAAACCAAAATTTTTTTTTACCCCCTTAATAGTTACTTGCTGGTATCATTCTCCAAAGACATCGTTTGAAGTTGTCAATAGGAAGCAATGCATTTAATTACTGCTGATCTCAAATTAATTGCAGATTTTTTGCTTTCGTTTTATCGTGTCCATGTTTATTTACTCTGCTTGAGTTTCTTTAGTTAGAACTCTGCACCACCCTAGAAAAGTACAATCTCAACAACATACAAATCAAATCATCCTGCTGAAACTTCTGCTGAATTAATTGGAAGCGTTCTGTACTTGTGCCTTATGTTGACTCACTTTCATTCCTCTTTAGAGACTAGATTTCCAGAAAACAACGTGCCAGCATTTTATCTGTTTTTAGCTTGCATCCGTTTATGTTAGGTGCTCCGTAGGCAAGTTTGCGTGAAAAAGTAAAATGTTTTTCAGAGATTTTTTGATCTGAATGTAGTAAAATTCATAAACCTGAAATGACTTATGGTCATACTCCTTGTGGTGGTTAATAAACAGGGATACCAGCAAAGGTGAAAAACGACTTGAAACCTTCTGAAGTTATTAGAAGAAGCCGACCCGTTTTTCCTCAAATCAAAACCTGTCCATTAATTGCCAATGGTGCTACTGTGTTCAACAGTACCATTGAAAGGGGCCTTTCAGCACTCTGCGAAGAGTAAAGACTCGGCTAAGAACACAATGAACAGAACAGGCTTAATGGACTATGTAGGTAGGAAGTATTTCATTAAAATAATTTATGGGTGAAACAATGAACGAATTGGAAACAAATGTAATTGTGAAATCGCTGAAAATCCAAGGCCTTTAATACTAGTACCACCGGCAGCAGTTAATATTAGTTGACCCTCAGGACTCAGTAACTAGCCAACCACCCATAAATTATTACTTTAGCCGTTTCTCAAAAGTATTTTATTTTTACTCACCTCCATGACATCAAAATTTTTTTAATTCCAACTGTTGTAATGACTTGTTATTTTATTTATTTATAATTGTTAATTAGACTTTTTTATCCTGTGATATAACCCATAGTCAAATCTTGCGTACGTACACACCACACACACACACTACACTAGACACACACACACACAATCGCACACATATATATTAATATTATATATATCATATATGTATACTTATATATATATTATATATATAATTATAATATATATATATATATATATAGATATATATAGTAGTATATAATATATAGTATATATAAATATATATATAATATATATATCCCTCACTTTGCCCGCTCCCGCGCCTAAGTATGAAATCCTGCCGTACGCCCATGGTATATATTAAGATTATATATATATGATATATAGTAGTTTAATAAATATCATATATATATATATATAGTATATATTATATATATATGATATAGTAATATATATATATTGATCGAATTACAAATGCTGTTGATGAAAAAAATTTAGTTATTATATTTATACAGTTATATATTAATAGTTTGATTTAGTTGCGTTAAATAAACTCGTTTCCAGAAATTGTCCTGAAAGGAAAATATGAGATTTAAAAGATTTAGGTGGCAATCTTGAATGGAGAGATTAGAGTCTCCTGGCAAATTTTGTGCTACTCAATTTCTTAAGTAAAACGTAATTACAATGAAACCATTGAGCAACTGTAATTCTAGTTAGGAAACTAAAATATATTTTTTTATACTGCAGCAAAATATCGTGTGAACTTCAGATTACCTTCACTCCTAAAAATTACTGTTAAGCAGATTTTCATTTGAGTTGCGAGGGAGCAATTATATATATATAATATATATATACTATAATATATATTGACATTATATATATTATATAGTATATATAATAGTATGAGGATGATATATGAAAGTAGAGAAAATATAGTCATAATTAGTTGTGTGTGATCTGAGATGTTATGAAATTATATATTTTTGTTTATAGTGTGAACTTTTAATAATATATTTAAATAAGAAAATCACAATATTTATATGTATATGTATGACGTATATATGTATTCTAATAATATAATATTATAATAATATAATATATATATAAGATATTAATATATATACTAGATATAAACTTGAAATATATTAGGTATATATATATATATATATAGTAATATATTATATTTCATTTTATATATATTATACGTATATATTGTATATATAAGTATATATAATATATATAGTGTATTTCTATTCTTGTTTATATTATTTATACTAAGAGCGCTACTCACGGGTAAACTCAAGTGGGTAGAGTACACTAGACTATGCTATATAACAAAAGACGCAAAACCCTGGTCTGGTAAGAGTTTAGTATGTATCTATATTCACTATATATCCTGTCATAGGTACTTCGTCACCGTATGAGTAAGCTCTCAAGATCGTTATTATGATTAGAGATTACACTCCCTCCTAGATAGGGATTAGGCTCTGCCGTGGCGTGTATTTACTCGTAGAATCGAAAAAAAAATTAGTGGTGTTACGGATCATGTAGTATACATTAGTTCTCCAATTACGTATAGGTACACTAGAATCTATGTACGGATTACATTCATAGCTAGAAAAGAACAAAACTCTGTTAAACTGATAAAAAATACAAATATCAGATTAAAAATTTATCAAGACTTAACAAGAACCTATATATTATATATAATATAATGATAATCTATTATATATATTATTATATATATATATTATATATATATAAATATATATATATAATATATAATATATATATATATATATAGTAAATATAATAAATATATATTATAATATAATTATTTAACTATATATATAATATAATAACATACCAGGTAGCAAAATTTCATTATTACTTAACAGAACGAGTATTTGATATAAACTGTATACTAGCCACACCACCGACCCAATCTTTCTCAGATAGGCTATTATATCATGGTTTGAGTGCCTGCCGGCCTTCTGAACCATTGAGATACAATCTAGAGCTGAGCACAATATCGTTCGAGAATATATAAGTCTAGAACGTAGCTCTATAATGGCTTCTGATGCTGAGTGCATTCCGAGAGAGTCTATTGATGTATATTCTCGAGAGAGAGTAGTGTATATACCACTTCAGTATGGAGATAAACAAATCTTACGCATTTAGCATTAATAAATACCGTTATCTATATCCGATCTGTTCATTAAGATCTTGCTTATATATGATTGACATAAATTAATTATCTTTATAAAATTAATAGAATAAATGTTTTATCAATAATTATAGTCATAGATGATTGACAGAAAAGATGGTCTATATATTATTATTGAAACTACTGGGAGGTATGCACTCAAATGCATAAGAGTACGAGAACGATTTTATGGGTTATGAAAAATCATATACGCTTTTTATATTTATTGACTGATAGGTATTATCATTATAAATAATCATTATAATACAGTATGTAAAGGTCTATTCCGATGCCGTAACAATATATGAAACTATAAAATTATACATAAATGTAACAATTATAAATTCTATAATATAACAATATAATATGATCATAAATATCAGTATTCTGAGTTAAGTGCATTATTGGATATATTATACATTTACTTAGATAAAGCTTATATATCGGTACAACATAACTGTATATCGTTTTAAGCAATTGGGAAATAACAAACTACGTACTCTAAACATGCTTAACCTATGAATCTAGTTAATAACATTCGCTAAACTTAATTCTAACTAACTATTTTAGTTATTAAGGTGAAGTACCTATAGGTATTCATAGAAGTATAATAAAATAGTACTCTCTCAGTATAAATTGCTTGCGTATACTCTGACAGCTGCCACAGAAATCTGAGGAAATTATTTTGAGAGCAAACTGGCCACGATTGAGAATCAGAGGGTCTCGCTCTTAGAATTCGTCAATGCCTTACACCCTGACTCCTCCTACTAACGTACATAGAGAGAACGGATTTTTTCTCGATTTACTCACTTATCATAGATAGTAGATAAATAGGCCGATAATATGTCAGTATCTAACTCATCCATATAAATGAATAAAATAAATCAATAAATTAATATATAAAATTATCTTATTTGACAAGGGAAGTGTAAAAAATAAATGAATATAATAAGTTAGAGTTATTTATTACGGAGCTTAGATAATAGTATTCGATATATATATAATATATATATATATATATAGTATCATATATAATAATATATATATATATAATATATTTATATTATATATATAATAATATATTATATATATATATATATATAATAATTATTGATATATTAATATAGATTTTTTATGGCCCTCAAGAACCAGCACCACCCCGCACCACAACCACAACCGCTAAGCACCTGCACGCGCACTCACTTAGTAACGGATAGCGATTTGCTACATGGTATCCCAATTTTGACTAACGCCATAGGGGGTGACGTAAACCCGTGTATACAGGTTACGTGGTCATGCACCCCATAAGGGGGGGCGCGGCCCCCTAAAAATTGAAATCATCGTAGCAGAGGCTGAAATCTTGGAGCATTGGATAGAGGAATGATAGTAGGATCGGATTCCGGATCTCGGATCCGAGTCCGACACTGGCACTGGGTGCTGGCGTCCGTGCGGTGCTGGATTTAGTAAATATTTGTATATGGATAATACAATTTGGTTATCAAAATATATGTTGTATAAGGTCATCGATTTCTTCGAGAATATGATGATTTAAGACCCTGCGAGAGAGCAAGTTCGCACAGCTGGCCAAGCGGCTGCATGTGAGGCCTGGCAGGCGCGATCCGGCGCGAAATCCACCGCGAGGACGCAAACGTGTTCAGTTTTTTTCTTTTCCATAATTTTAATAAATTTTTTTTAGCTTTAGTGAATATTTTTCGTTTTTCAATTAATTTTTTTTTCAAAAATTTATTACTTTTTATTTATTTTTTTAATTTATTTTTGTTTTTAACTAAAAAAAAAATATGCTTTTCATGTATTATAACGTAAAAATTTACGTTTTTTGAACCAATCACCCTAATCAGTAAATCAGAAGTAAAATCAAACACCGCTTTCTGTCGCACGTGACTATGATCTAATTCGATGCTATGACTCTTTTGACTATTTGATTCAATTATATTTCTTAACTATAAATTTGTTAATGTTTTTAACATACCCTAATCAGTAAATCAGTAAATCAAACTGCTATCCAAACCCTCCGTACCCATTCTATGATCTACTGATGCCTATGTCATTGATGATTGATCTATTGAGTTCAAGTATATTTATTTACTAAAATTGTTATGATACATACCCTATAATCCAGTAAATGTAAATCAAACTGGCCCGTCCACCACCCTTCTGTCCGTGATGCTATGATCTATTGATTCTATTGATTGAACTCATATTTCTTTAGTATAATAAGCTTCTTTGGTTAAATGCCGGGAATAGAAAACAAGTTTTTATTTTAAAGCGTTATAACATAAGTGCAAACAACATTCGGTAACATATAAATTTTTAGCATAAAATATATTTTACAAGCTTTATTAAAAGACACATTATTTTAAAAAAATATAATGAAATAAAACAGTATACACCACATAATGAGAACTGCATAGATTGTAATGATAACATAAATGTCTTAACATATTGAAACTAATTATATTTTTAAAATAAAGATGTTAACATAAGTGATTACTAAACTAAAATCTAAATGCAGAGAGTCAAGGAAATTATACATACATTACTTTGAGTCTTATACGCGGCTTATCCAATGTCCATTGCTCCGATACTATCCCGAGGAGAAGTGTGTGATGATAAGGCCAGAGTTCGGTGTCCAATTTCACAGAGCTGAGTTCATTACAGGCGAATACATCTGAGGACAATGATTTGAAAGGTCAATTTAATATTTATTCTTCATTCATTCGTTAATAAATTCAAGATTTAATTCTACTTCTTGTCTGACTACCTTGAGGATGTTCCAATACATCACCAGAACTGAGATTGTGGGATGTCCAAACTTGTGTCCACTTGAGACTCAAACATTAATTGGTTCCTTTTCTTAGATATTTGAGATGATTAAGCATTCACACGCTGAAAGGACTCAGCGTGAGATCGTACGGCAATATAACTACTGTTTCAGCATAAGTCTTGAGATCAACACTTGTAGCTGCAAGAAACAGTATTGGCAAATAAATCGTAAAAAGGACGCGAAACATTCAGAATGTAGCTTCGTAATCCATCATCATAATCATGCCCGCGACCGTAAGATTGACTCCATATCACATGAAACTAATACCTTCTAATCCGAATGGGTAATATTTAAAAGGCGGACTTTCCATATTTCCGAATAAGCATCGTGTTTTCTTCAATTCCTATTACTACCGTCTGAGGTAAGCTACCATTGACGATGTAAGGTATATTAATACTCGATAACCTTGGGTAAAGGTTAAAATTTGTCTCAGTTCTCTTGATTGGATATTTTTTGCTGTATCGGTCAAAAGAGATCTTAACTTATTTCTTATCTTTTTCATATTTATAAATTAAAATTACGTACATATAGATAAGCATCCAGGAATTTAAAGATAGGCTTTGGAGCCTGTAGTTGTGGCTAGAACATTGCCTCTGAACATTTAAGGCAAATTGAGTGAGATCTAGTTAATCCGCCCTGACTGCGGGTCCCACGATGAATAGAAATAAGTCTTTCCTGAGAGAAATACACGCGTTACATACGTCCGTGAATATCATACTGTTATTTTAGACT
>JABUQX010111790.1:20000-21912 GCA_015478945.1 Trachelipus rathkii | reverse complement strand
TAACCTGTCATCTTCCATAGTACTTAGAAGCCAATCTTGATCCTTCGCAGAGTGCCTAAAGAGAGCTCTACTTGGTGGTGCATGGCTGGGGGAGTAGTATCATCAAAGCCTTTTGCGTCGACGGAAAGAAAGGTTCTGTCTCCTTTAAGTACTTGGGAGATCAACAAGATCTTTTTAGTTCTCTTCACTACTTCAGTTGCTTGTCCTTCCAAAATTTTGTCCAAAGTTCTAGCCTCTTCCTTCTATGCCTCTCTAACGTTGGTAAACAACTATAAAATAAGCTGTCTTTTCTTTAACTCATCGATTGTTACTGAGTAGCATGTGGAAAGGATGTAGATTTGTTAATGCATAAGCAGGTGTATTATCTCAGTAGAAAACCGTAATTCCAAAGAAGATGTTATAGAATCCAGATACGGAATCTATGTAAGGAACTTCTCCAGAAACTTCCGTGGAATTGTGGCTGGATGTTGCTGCGGTCTGCAGTGATCTGCCTTACCAACAATTCGTGGTAATTCATAGTCAAGGTCCAGTTGCTTCGGCGATTGTTTGATAGCTTCCTTTGAACACTTTCATTCGGGATTTTTTCTTTCGTCTTTCCGATGGCTATTAAGTCCTAAACCATTTCCACAATGGTTGAATGTGCTGCGAGGTTTTGACGATATTTAAGGTTTTGTTAGATTGAAGAGCATTTACAACTGGCTCTAACATCGCAAGAGTACTTCGCGATCAATATCCTAGCCATGATGATGACGACTTTACATGCCGCTGAATGCAACATGAAAAAGCCGCTTTTTCCTGTGGTGGTATCTCCTTCAATGGAAATGGTTTCTAATGCTGCATCATTCGTACAAAGGGCTCCTTAAACACTCTGATGACTTTTTTGTATAATATATATAATAGTATATACTATATATATATATATATATTATATATATATTATACTATACTATATAAATATATATATATATATATTATATATATATATATTTATATATATATATATATATATATATATATATGGTCCAGCCTCTAGAAGAGGACCAATCCATATCTAAAAAAACTTACACAGCTACCGGGCAAAGAAAATACATTGTTGGAATTGCTTTGTAAAAATTGTTCGTTAAGGAAAAAAAAAGTCATATCTAAAAAACTACAATAGCTACAGGGAAAAGCAATACATTTTTGGAATCCTTGTAAAATTTTGTTTAGGAAAATGTAAAAAAAAAATTATTTGTTAATAATTATAGTTAATATGAGCGAGAAAGCTATTAAGACTTATTTACAGGTACGCGATAAAATAAAATAGACTTTTTAGTATAGTTAATTTTTTTTTAACTAAAGAATACCCCCAATGGTATACCGCACCGAATGGCAGGAGTCGCGGTCTCTCGGCCTTCCGGAACTACGGCGGTAGGACTATTTCCCCCCTCGCGGGGAGGGTCTCCGGAGCCCCCGCTCTTTGGTATTTGGGTGGCGCGGGGGTTCCCCTCCGCCCCTCCCTTACGGGGTATGGAAACGTCCCCCCCTTGTCCCCGTTCGAGCTCGAGCCCCCTACTTGCCGTGTTTGTTTTTTTTTTTTTTTTGTTACAGTTGTCACCACCACGGCTGGCCCTTTTCAAGGAGCGGGCAGGAATAAAAATCGGAAAGCCCACCCAAGCCCAAGCCTAACACAAATCTTCTCAGGTGTGCTCAGACGTGGGTTTTAAGAGAGGAAGATTAAATAACAGTAGGAAAAAACAGAGAAATTGGCAAGCAGTTTCCACAGAAACAGAAGTGGCTGGAAAGAAGGAGGCACCATAACGAACTGAGTCTGGATTTTCAATGCTCGAGCAAAAGCATGCGAGAGCATGCACCTCTTGTATTGCGAGGGCGAAGCAATGGAAGGTGGAATACGAGTGGCCAACTCCTCTGA
>JABUQX010111790.1:0-15000 GCA_015478945.1 Trachelipus rathkii | reverse complement strand
TAATATATATAGTATATAATATAGTATATATAATTATATATATATATATATATATATATATATATATATATATTATATATATAATATGATATTAATATTGTTGCATAATAATCGCAATTAATAAGATGGGTTAAAGAAGGACATATAATGAGAAGTAAAAGAATTAAACTGCTTCTCGGGATTGAACCACCACCATGTTGCGCTGAGGACAATATTACCCGGTGAGTGGAGGATAGCTTCAATCGTAAAGCACCGGGTTAGGCTCAATCGTAACGCACCGCGGTAATTGGTCCCAGCGCAACATGCGGTGTTCATCCCGCGAGAAAGGCAGTTAATTCTTATACCTTCTCATCTATATTTCTCTCGTTTAACATATTATATATATATAGTATATATAATATATATCTTATATATATATAATAAATATAATATATATATATAGTATATATATATATATATATAGGATATATATTAATATATATATATATATATATATCTATATATTATATTATCATATGTGTGTGTGTGTGAAGGTAGGGTTAAACGAAAAAATCTCCGCGAGCCGAGCAAACGTGTACGATAATTTCTTTACGGAAGCGGAAAATATGGCAGCAAATTTTAAACATAGTTTATGATAGTATATATACTATATAGTATATATATATATATATATATATATATATATATATATATATATATAATATTATATCTATATATATATAATATATTATATATTATATATATATATATATATTATAATATATATATTATATAAATAATAAATAAAAAAAAAAATCAATATTACTTTTCTTTGGTAAAACCACTTTTAGGGTTAGGTAAGGCTAAATTAGGTTAGGTTTAGTTTAAGTTAAGTTTAAGTTAAGGTTAAGCTAAGATGTAAAATTAGGTTAGTTCAGTTAGGTTAGTCACGGTTAGGTAGTTAGGTGTATTACCAGCCGTAAGTTAATCCTACCAACCCTAACGTAAACCTAACCTAACCTAAACCTAACCTTACCTAACTAACCTAACCTAATGCTTGGCCACATAATTGATATATATATATATATATAATATTTATATATAGATATATATAAATATATATTTAATATATATATTATATATATATATATATTTATATATAATATATATTATATAAATATATATAAATAGATATAAATATATATATATATCATTAATTTTCTATATTTTTCTATTAATATTTATTTTCTATTATATAGATATTATTGCCATTATATATATTATTTTATATTATTGATATATTTCTATTAAATTATTTTATGTCTATATGTATCAAACCATTTTCTTTTAAAATAACTAAAACACCACCCTTTCCTTGTCGGGTGAAAACTGCTACTGAATTGAAATTTAGCCACAATTCACTACGAGATCAAATAAAATCGCTGCCAGACGTAGGATCAATCACTAATTAATTATTTAATAATTGGAAACTTTATCAACCTCTTTACGTGAATGGCATTAATATATTTAATAAATATTTATCTACATTTTTATATTATTAAATTTTGTTCTTAATTGGACCGGAAGTCGGCAATAATTTTTTTGTTATTAGCTACCTTCACCACTACTATATATATATATGATAATTGATATTATATAGTATAAATAAGCATGTTCTATTTTCTTAGATCAATTTGTATATATATATATTATATATTATATATAAATATATTATATATATATAATAATACTATTATTATATATATATATATATATATCAGCGGCGACTCCGAGAACTTTTTACTACTCTGCTCTCTCTCTCTCTTCTAATATATAATATTATATATATATATATATAATATATATATATATATATATATATATATATATATATGATATATATATATATATATATAATATTATTAATAATAAAAATAAATATTAATTAAAATACTTAGGTTCTTCTTTCTAAAAACGTGTTGTTATCTTTTTCTAACGTATTCAATAGTGATTCAAGATTAAATTTAATATTTAAAATCAATCTAAGATGCACAAACGCCGTCTCCGCCATCCGTTAGGGCATAACTTGCCCCGCCATTTTAATGAGTTAAAAGCCGTTATTAGATAGAGGTTTATTCCTACCCTTTTCGTTTTAATTTGCATAATAATTTCATTTAATTGACCAAAAAAAAATAAGAGAGATTTTATCGTAACATTATGAAATTTGCAAAAATAGACGTTTCTATATATTAATGTTCAACTCGTGCGAGCACGGGAGTAGCACGATGTGCTGAGTCGCCTCTGATATATATAAATATATTATATATAATATATATTAGTATATATATATATAATAATATATATTATATATTATATATATAATGATATTTATATATTATATATTATATATATATATATATATAGTATTATATATTATAGTACTATATAATATATATATATATATATATTTATATAATAATATATGATATATTATATATATATATTATATATATATATATAATATATATCATTCTCACCACACAACCTTAATCCCGAGATCGGGTTCGATCCTTCGTCCGGATCTTAGATAGAAATTTCCTATAGGCTTTGAGGCTCAGCCTACCCAATTATTTACCTATATAATTTTTTACCTATATAATAATAATATAATAATAATAATAATAATAATAATAATAATAATAATAATAATAATAATAATAATAATAAGTAATAATAATAATAATAATAATAATATGTCAAAAAAAGATTCAAATAAATAAGTAAATAAAGAAAAAAAAGAGTAAATAAATAAATAAATAAATAAATAAATAAATAAATATAGAATGAATGGAAGAAAAAAATAAAATAAAAGAAATAAAACAAAAAGAAAAAGGCAAAGAAACATAAAGGAAGAAAATAATGAAATGGAAAGAAGGAAAATAAATGAAACTAATGAAAAAAATTAAGAAAAATAAGAAAAAGAATGAAAATAAAATGAAAGAAAAATTGAAATAAAATATAAATAAATAAATAAATAGAGAAAGAAATAAAGAAAGAAAGAAATAAAGAAATAAAGGAATAAATAAATAAATAAATAAATAAGGAAAGAAAGAAAGAAAGAATATAGAGAAGGAATTTGAAATGAAGGAGTTCAATATTTATCGGTTTGAATGTAAATGAGGTCTCTCTCTCTCTCTCTCTCTCTCTCTCTCTCTCTCTCTCTCTCTCTCTCTCTCTCTCTCTCTCTCCTCTCTCTCCCTCTCTCTCTCTCTCTCTCTCTCTCTCTCTCTCTCTCTCTCCTCTCTCTCTCTCTCTCTCTCTCTCTCTCTCTCTCTCTCTCTCTCTCTCTCTCTCTCTCTCTCAATATTCGAGGAATAAAGAAAGAATTCTTTCACAAAATATTTCACAGAAGTATAAAAATGAACAATAAATTGCTTTGCTAAGGAGTTACCTCTTTTTAATTAATAATATATATATATATAATATTAATATAATATATATATAATATTATACTATATATATATATATACTATAATATTATATAATATAGATATTATATTTACATTTATTAATTTTTATATATTATATATATAATAAAAATAGAGATATATATAATAATTAATTACATTATTAAGATTTTTATTTATTTGATAAGTTTAATTTTTGATTTTAATATATATATATATATATAAAACAAATACAATATGATTATATAATATTATATCTATAATATATATATATATATATATATATATATTATATATATAATATATATATATTATATTAATATATTATATATTATAGATATATATATATAGGTATATATATATATTATCGATGCAGCAGATGTCATTTTTTCGACCGCGGATGCGGATGCGGATCGTTACCGGATGTGTGATATTATATATATATGTCTAATATATATATATATATTATATATATATATATATAATATATATATAATATATATAATATATATATATTTAGAGGTTTAACACACAATCTATTAATATAATTTTATTACCAGGGTGCGGGACGGGACAACTCAAATGCACCCCACCAAACTCTTTTCCCAACCTCCGACCTTAATGGAATGAAAGAGATTTTACAAGGGATTATATACTTTTTGCACTAGGATTGAAATTCAAATATTGAAATTCAAATATAGGAAACATCAATTTTTCTGCATTTTCGCTGAGAGTTGTTTTTCCTTCTCATCATATATTAGCCCAGCATGCTAAATACTCTCTCACTGGAAATATAGTTGGGGGACAGGAGAGTATTTCCTTGCAAGTTTACTAAGCGTGGGTAAACATTTTGCTGAAATTTCCTTAACTTTCCACCAACTAAAAGGATCATCATTTGTATCTAGTCGTTTTTTTGGTGATAGTTTTCAACATTTGCACTACATCTTTTGTAATGCGTGTGTGTCTCATCACTACTAGACTGTAGAAATTATTACAGTGAATCTGTTATTGATATTGTAGAAGATGTGTGATTTCGATTTTTCCTTTTTATGGGTGGCGAATATAATTAGGACTGTTCGGATTGGAGTCTTTTCACTGCAATACAAAGTGACGATATTAACTTGCTCTAATATTGTGTTACAAAAAAAACTTGCCTTTATTACGGGGATCTAAGCAAGTTGCAATAGTTTGAAGGTCACTAATTTCCACAAGAACCAAACATTTTCTTAGCTCTTAATTTTATACAAACTTTCTTCTTTTAAACCGTCATCATTTTTCATTGAAGATGGTTCAAAATGCTTCCTTAGCGTTGAGAATTAATGGGTATATAGCGAGACAGAAGATGTGGAGGCGGCTGATGTTTCTGGCAATCCTAATCTCATCGTGACTCTGTTGACTCAAAGTATTATGAACTTCATGCTGGAGATCATGAGTCATCATTACAACAGTTGAGTCGAGTCCCATGTCTCTCATTTAATTACAGTTTGCGCTTCAGATTCATCTTAGTATTATATTTATAAAATTCTTTATCAAATCTCGACAATAAAACATCGCGCCCAACATCCACGCAGGGGGGCAGGATGAGGTGCGGATGGCGGCGATCTTTAAAAACGTTGGGATGCTCCGCAGAGCGGATGTGGTGCGGATGTTACCTGCATCACTAAGTATTATATATATATATATATATATATATGATAATATATATATATATATATTATTTATCTTAAAAAAAGAAACATAAACATTTTAATAGTATATATAATATATGGTCACTGTATACCTACACTCTTCATATGTGATTCACAATGAGGACATTTATAAAATAATAAGATTGAACACATTTACAATAAGTAATTGTTAGCTTTCTTACACTAAGAGGCCTCTTCAGGGAGAAAACAACTTCAATAGAAATATTAAAGTTGTTTTTCTGGAAGGGGCCTCTTCAGTGTAAGGGGCGAAAGCTGAGAAATTAACTTATGCAAATTAGTTTAATCTATTTATTTTATAAAATGTACTGAAGTGAAGAAAGAGTGTAATAATATGTAACATTTACGATAGAAAGAATTTTAGTATTTTCTTTGTTTTAGTTTTACATTACTCTTCAATTACTTTCCTATTAATATTAGTTGATAAGTTAGAGCCTATTACCATTAGTTGGTAAGTTAGTCTATTAATGTAGACCTTGTTGAATATTTTTAATCAGATGGAAAAGAGGATTAAAATGAAATATTTAGAAGATATAGCCTTGCAGTCTCTGAGGAAGAGGATAAAATTTTGTTGATATTCTTTTGATCTTGAAGCCTTTGAGGTTGCCTGTTCGAATTCAGTTTAAGATGCGATGTTGCTCCTTTGGGGTGAATCTTAATCAGGTGTCCATTAGTAGCTAGTAGTGTAGTAGTGTAATTACCGTATATCATAGTATATACTATTATATATATAATTCATATATATTGGGTATCATATATATAATATATAGATATATAATAAATATATATATAGTATTATAATATATATAATACTATACATATATTTATATTAATTACTCAAGATATATGTAGTATAATTATATATATATATATATATATATATATAGTATATATATATATATATATATATATAATATAAGTATATAATACGTATATTGATTATTTATATACTATGATATATGATATATATTAGATATACAACTATATATATAAATATATTATATATATATATATATATATTAATAATTATATATATTATATATATATATATATATATAATATATATATATATAATATATTATAATATTTATATATACTATATTATATAATATTTATATATATTAGATAGGCCAAACTAAAGAAGTTACCCGCATGGATATCTCGAAAACTAGAATACTTACCAAAAAATTATTTAAACTATATGGATCAGCGTATGGAAACTGATGGAAAATGAAAAAAAAAAAAAAAATTTTTTAATTTTTTGTTTTATATATCGGCCAAACTTACGATAGAGTAGAAGAAAACTAAAAACATATAAGGAATCAGCGTATAAATATTTTTTAGGGGGCTCGAGCGACGATGGCGACAGAGTGAGAACGTTTTCCATTACCCGTAATAGGTGATACGGAAGCGAGAGAACTAGGAAACCCCCGCGACACCCAAAGTACCAAATCGAGCGGGGGTTACGGAGACCCTCCCGGGAGGGGGGGGTAAGTTAAGTTCAACCCGTTCATCCCGCCAGAGGTCTAAGAGGACTTACCGACTCTTTTATGTCATCTTTATTATTGCGCCTGTTTTACCCTTGGGTATTCGTTTAGCTAAAAAAAAAAAAAAAAACTTTTTCATACATATTCAACTCACGCTGTTGTCTATAAATAGTGTTATTTAGATTCTAATTATAGTAAGAGTATGATAGAGCTTATGGAGTATAATAGATATGAGAAGTAGATGAAGAAGAGAGGAGAGAGGAGATAAGGAGACTAGTGACTGGTACCCTATCGTAGTTTTGGAGAGGAGAGATGAGAACTAGAGAATAACGGAATAAATTAAAAAAAAAAAAGTTAAAAAAAATTTTTAATTATTTGATCATTTTCGTAACAAGTAGGATAGAGAATTCAGTACCTACTGAGTATCCATGAATAATGGTTTATCAGGATTTTCTGAATGGATGTAAGTATCTATATTGTAAGGGTTCGAGAGGAAGGAAATATCGATGCGGGAGTAGGTAAGACCTTTCTAATCAGGTTTCACGACATGATAAGGATATGAGATAATGATGAAGACATTCAGTTTACTATATTATTTCTAACGTAATTAAATTATTTGATATAAGGCTAAATAATATAAGTTGATTAAATAAATTAAATAAAATAAAATACTTATTAACTTACAATATCTATTCTCCACCTTATTATTTTACTTATTTAATTAATTTATTATTATATTTTTATTTTATTTATCCTAATTGTTAATTATTCTTTATATGTTTTACTTTTATACTATTCATATATTCTTATCTCATTTATATTTATGTATAAACCGTATAATTTATTAGTTTTTAATTTTAATTTACTTTAAAAATTTTTTAATATTTTTAATAAATCTTAATATTATTTGTCTTAATCTTTTTCTTGGAATTTTATTAAATTCAATTTTTAACAGTTTCATTTGAATTATTCATTACTATATCTATCTTATATATGCTTACGAACAAATGACCTAATTCAAATTACGATAACTTTAATCCTTTTCGTTATTTACTATTGCCCTTTTATTCAAAACATTATATTATATTATCCTTTATATTTAATTTTATTTTTACTCCATTCATTTAATAAATTAATATGATCTTAAAATTATTTATTTAATATCTAATTGATATTTATATTACCCTTTACTCTATTAAATTAAATTGAATTAAATTGTATTATTTATATATTATATTTTATGAAATCTTTTTACTATAAATTTACATATATTATAATTATCATTTATATATATTATAAATATTATATTTAGAGTAATATAGCATGAAATAAAAAGATTTAAATTTATTAATAATTATTTGAAATATTATATTTAATTAATTAAATGATAATTTTATATTATAACTAATTTTATTATTAATTTGTGATATTTTATAATATATAGGGTTAAAATTATATATATAAGAGTAATAAAATTGGATAGGCTGAGCCTCAAAGCCTATAGGAAATTCTTATACTAAGGATCCGTCGAAGGGATCGATACCCTCGTTCAGGGATTAAGTATGTGTTGGTTGGGATATGATAATATACATATTAATAATATATATATATTATATTAAATTATTCAGTATAATTATATAAATATTAATATTATTAAATAATAATATAAAGTATAATATATTATATATTATATATAATATATATATAGTATTTATAATATATATGATATACATTATATATAGCTATATAACTATATTATTGATATAAGTGTTGTTATTAAATTTAGATATATATATTATATAATGTATTATTTATAGTATGTAGTATATTGTACTAATATAGTAGTATATATTACATATATAATAATACCTATTAGATATATGAAAGTATAATCTACTAATCAGGTAGCAGATACTCACAACTACACGGTGCTACTCGTGCGAGCCGAGTTGACATTTATAGTTATTAAAATAACATATTTTTTGTGCCAAATTCATAAGATTACGATTAAAATTCTTCTTATTTTTTTTTGGATTGCTCAAGGAAAGTGAGAATATTATTATTACAAAATTGTTAAAATCGAAAAATGGATTAGAATAACCCGTTTTCTATTTTAAATAGAACCGCTTTTAACTCATTAAAAAATGGGCGCAGTTCTATTGTATATAATCGGCATCGGAGACGCGTTTGTGAAATTTATATTGACTATTAAATATTATAAGTTAATCTTGATATTAATATCTATTGAAAAACGTATAGAAAAAAGAAAAACTAATTTAGCTAAGCGAGGACCACTTAAGTATTATTAATAATTTAACCATTTTATATTTATTATATAATATATATTATTTTTATTTTTTTTTTTACACAGAAATCTATTTATTAGCCCTAAAATCTGGCGTCTAGCAGTTGACTTCATGTATTCAAACATACATGAAAATCTACGAATTAATTCGAAAAGAATCACTCCCTTTCTGACATAAGGAGACGTTTACTGAAATAATATTATCAAGCTACTGTTGACTTTAACTAAGTTAAGGATACCGACAAGGAATGTTAGGACACAACATCTTACTAGAAACCTAGAAAATGTTTTAAGATAAAGATGAATAAACTTCATGTGGAATATTAGGTCGAAGTAAAGTGAGATTACCAAGTAGCAGAGGCAAATAAAAGTCAAATATAGATCTACAATTATATGGTGGAGAAACTGTAGAAAGTGGTATGAAACTTAAATTGACAGAATCATTGTTAGAAGGGAATACTGAACTATGACAGAATCATTGTTAAAGCTTCCGAAAGAAATACTAAATTTTACCTTTACGGACTGGTGAGAATAACCTGAAACCATTAAAACACTCGAATTATTCAGATTTATGTTCTTACAATATAGCATGAGGAAGAAGAGGTGAACAAATATTATAAGGAAATAAATAGTTAAGAAGCACTGTAAACATCGTGAAATAGTCTTTTGTTATCAGGAACTTAAATAAAAAAGTTGTGAACCAAAGAACTGATTACATAATTGGTCATTGAGAACTAGGAGTCAGAATGACTGGGGAGAGAAATATAAAAAATGGTTCAATGAGAATGAGCAGATAATTTCCAATTATAATTGGAAATACGGGTTTACATTTTAAACTCTACCCAAGGTAACTTTAGACATGAAAGAGTGCAGGAAACAAAAACCAAAGTCAAATTGAAAGCAGAATTAAAATAATAATTTTAGCGAAATGTCTTATTAAAATGTCAAGCATAAACGAGATAGTCAGAGAGCTAAATTTTAGAATAAAGCTGACTTCCACAAACCGGTAGACAAAATCGGCGTCGTCAAGCTACATCCCTATATATAATCGATGTCATTTGGCTCTAACAGGTAACAGGAGAGAGTGAAGTTTTTTTGAGAGGTCTAACTTTGTTATACCATCTTTACTTTCAATATAACCAACCTCTCTCTCTCTCTCTCTTCCTCTCTCTATATATATATATATATATATATATATATATATATATATATATATATATATATATATATATATATATATATATATATATATTTTGTATAACAAAAAAATATATATTATAAAATATAACGTATATTATATATATATATACATCCTTCCGAATCAGTACACAGAAATACACACAGCAGACCTAATACAAATGTTGCCACACTTGTAATATTGTCTACCAATTTATTACGACTTGTAAATTGTAGCAATAAGTTTTGTATTTCAGTTTGTTTACTGACATTTCGGTAACAAGTTACAAATTTAAAGTTGTACGACTGTATGGACTTGCTGACCAGTGTTACAGGTCACTAAGTCTAAGAATACACTTAAACATTCCTAAGTGTATGGGATCCCCAACCCAACTAACACCTGCTAAATTTTAGTGCCCTCCTACTTTATATATATAAATTATAATAGCATTATATATATATATATATATATTAAGATAATAATATATATATATATATATTATATAAGTATATCATATATATAATATATAATATATAATAATATAACATATATATATATATATTATATATATATTTTAAATAGATTCTTTTGCCGTAGCCAGTGGAGATTGTTTAATCTATCCAAAAAAAATTTTATGGCTTTAGTTTTTTAATTTTAATTTATAAGAATAATAAAATAATAGTTAATGCATATAAGAGTATATTTTAATAGAACAAATAGAAACATATTTTTTGAAGATTATTAGTGCTGTTGAAACCGAAAAAAGTTTTTTGGAATTACAAAGCAGGTAACTTGAAATTTAAACAGTGTATTTCTGATTATGGTGTTTGCAGTGCAGGTCTATCTATCTATATATGATTATAGTATATCTTGAGGTTGTCGAATATTCATAATTATCCAGCGTTATTGCATGCTTTTATTGCTGCTACGTTGGTGGAGTTACATCTTAATCATAGTAAAATGTGGATTGCATTTTTGAAGATTTTTTCATATTAATTGTTTTTCAATATCTCATGCATTTTCCCTGGAAATTGAACAGAAAGAACTTCTGCTGTTTAGAGAGCAAAATAAAAAATTTATATACGGTATTTAAATATTTTATTTTGAGATTGTAATCGATATAGATTATTTCCTTTTTATTCATATATAAATGTCGAAGTCTGTATTGAAATAAATGTAATTATATATATTATATATATATATATATATATATATATATTATATATATATAAGTATATATTATAATATATATATATATATATATATGGTTGAGAATTTGAGAGAAAAGAAAATATTAATGGAGAAAAAGAATAAAATCATGAAAGGTTTGATGTATTTCAAAATGAAACCTATCTGAATGAACGGTTTGAATCTGATTCTTGACCCATTAAAAGAATCCTTTTCCGACAAACACACACTCAACATATGAAGTGTACTGAATATTTAAAAAATTTAATATAAGTATATATATTTTACATCTTTATTATTATCTATTATATATATTTTTTATATATATATATATATATATATATATATATATATATATATATATAATTATATAAATTATTATATATAAAATATATATATATATATATATATATAATATATAAGTATATATATATATATTATATATTATATATATATATATATACATTATATAATGATATATTATATATATATAATTATATATAATATATATATATAATATTACTTATATATAATATAATGTAATTATAATATAGTATAATATAGTATATATATATATATATATATATATAAATTATATATATATATATATTATATATATATATATATATATATATATAAATATATATAAATATATATATATATATATATATATATATATTTATATATATAATATATTATATATAATATATAATATAATATATATATATATACCCATTACAGAGACATTTTCTCTGGCATGGAGATACACATTTCACTTTCTTTCCAAGTTTCCTTTATGTAAAACTCAAACCTTAATTTAACTCTGCTTTCTTCTCACGCTATTCGTGGCAGAGACTCTGCCTTCAGGAGTTATTTTAGTCTTCAAACTCTACAAACTCAAGGTGCTTCTATTTCATCCTGAACTAGCAAAGGTTTAGGATCCCCTTTTTAGTTAGAGAGCTCGTATCCCCCCTTGACTGGTGATCTTCTCCTTCTCTCTGAGACTCTTGCTCCTCTGATCTTCGATATTTCAGCGAGTTATATCCTGTGCCGATATCTTGTCCTGACAGGTATGTCGAGAGCCTTTGATAGAGTTTGGCACAAAGCTTTGATAGAGTTTGGCTCAAAGCTTTGATGGAATTTTGCTCAAAGCTTTGATGGAATTTGGCTCAAAGCTTTGATGGAATTTGGCACAAAGCTTTGATTTTTTTCATCTTTCGGTATCTATTCATCTATCCATCTATCCATCTATCCATCTATCCTGCTATCTGATTTTATTTTGATCGTTCTATAATATATGTTGTTCAAGACATTGATCATTCGTGCTTCAAAACAGTTAATAGCGATGTTCCTTAGACTACTATCCTCTATCCTCAACTATCCTCACTCTCCTCACCTCTTTTTATACTTTTCGTTAATGATCTTCTTTCTATCTGTTACTTCAATTCCTGCCCATTCTTACGATGATTCTACCCTTTTAAAAGACTTCTCACTCAACTTCAAATAGCTACTTATACGAAGGTGGCTTTGAAGCAACTGACCTTCGATCCTTCCCATATCTCTAATATGGGTAAAGAAATAATAGTTTCCATACTCGAAATAATCATCCACACATCTAAAACCATGTGATCTTAATATTAATGGTACATCCTTTACTCGTGAACTTTTTCTGGATGATCACATTATCTCTCTGTAAAAAGCTTTTTAAGAGGTTTGGTATCCTGAAGCGCCTTCATTGCTTCTTCATGCTACTCAAGCTGCTTGTCCTACTTTGGGGAGTAGTTCACCTTTGTACCGAGATGAGCCGCATATCTAGGTTGGTTACACTCATACAACTCCCCCTAGAAATTGTGGAATCTAGGGCTTTTTGATTTGTTAACTCTTCTGCTTTCACTTTCCTTTCTGGGAGTCACATTATTATTATTTTTTTTTTTACACATTACCACTTCTTATGGGCAGAGGCCTTTTCAAGGAAGGGCATAAAACAATAGAAAAAAAAATCCACACAATCCTATGACTAACGCAATTCCATCAGGTGTGGGCAGGCGTGGGCTATAAAGAGAGGAAGAAAAATAATAGCAAATTTCCTATCCTTTCACCAACACTTTTTAACCTTTTTTATGCATATCTACCACATCCCAAAACCCCTTCTATAAAAATTATTAGTTATGCAGACGACCTAACAGTCACAGGTCAAAACTATTCTATAAATGCAGCGTAGAGAGACCTACAAAAATATATAAACCAGCTAGGACAGTGGCTATCAACAAACAGAATGACTGCATTACCTTAAAATTCCTCTTTAGCATTACTTACCCCAGATATAACAGAATCAAACATTCGCCCAGCATCTTTTCTATCAAACTATAGACTCTCTCACAATATGAATGTGACATTCATCTGCCACATCAACAATATTACTTCTAGAACCACACATTTTGGTGTGCAGTTTCCAAGACAATTTATTTGATGTTCAGTTCAACGGAGTTCTGTATCTTAAAAAATAAAAGTAGGCCGTCGAAGGAGTTAGAAAGGTTGATCGACGGTGGTGATATTGAATTTTCACCATGATCTGAGAGAAACGAGAAGAGGAAATGTGTTGAGAGAGAGAGAGCAGAGAGAGAGAGAGAGAGAGGAGAGAGAGAGAGAGAGAGAGAGAGAGAGAGAGAATGTCCAGAAGTTGAGTTTTTAAAGAGTGGATTTCACAAGATTGTGGTCACCCCACCATTAAATCCCATCCAGATCGGCAAGAATTGAATCGAAAGCTGAAGACGATAGATCTTTGAGCCAAAAGAGGAGCAGATTGAACTAAGTAAAAGAATGGAGAGTTGAGTTATCGGCATAAGAATAATAGTTAGACAAAGTATTAAAGACAGATATAACCATAAAAGGAAAAAACTAATAGCAAATTTCCAATCCTTTCACCAACACTCTTTAACCTTTTATGCATATCTACCACATCCCACAACCCCCTTCTATAAAAATTATTAGTTATGCAGACGACCAGACGACCTAACAGTCACAGGTCAAAACTATTCTATAAATGCAGCTTATAGAGACCTACTAAAATATATAAACCAGCTAGGAGAGTGGCTATCAACAAACAGAATGACTCAAATGACATTACCTTAAAATTCCTCTTTAGCATTACTTACCCCAGATATAAGAAAATCAAATATTCGCCCAGCAGCTTTTCTATCAAACTATAGACTCCCTCACAACAGGGTTGTGGAGTCGGAGTCGGAGTCGCGGAGTCGGGGAGTCGTAGTTTTGAAAGCAGAGTGGAGTCGGAGGCTCGGAGTCGGATCGCAATTTGAAAAGGGTGAGTCGGATTCGGAGTCCGGAGTCGCGTAATTTTGAGAGGGAGTCGGAGTCGGAGTCGGCAGTCGAGAGTTGGAGTCGGTAATTTTGAAGAGAGTGGAGTCGGAGTCAGAGTCGGAGTCGGAAAATTTTTGAACCGACTCCACAACCCTGCCTCACAATATAAATGTGACATTCATCTTCCACATCAACAATATTACTTCTAGAGCCACACATAAATTAAATGTTCTGAAAGCATTAACCGGAAGCAACTTTGGCCAGCACAAAGAGACCCTCACAGTGGTATACAGAGTTACAGACAATATCCTCCGTCCCTTTTTAAATTACGCATCACCTGCCTGGGTGTCCTCGATATCACAACCAACACTCA
>JABUQX010111789.1:0-7500 GCA_015478945.1 Trachelipus rathkii | reverse complement strand
AACGTGTGTTCGTTATCATTTAAATGTTATAGAAAAATTATCATCTTTGTTGAAACCTTCAAGGGGAAGCAAATTCTTCTGTAAAGAATAAAGCTACGCGTAGATTCGTAGTCATATACGCTGTACATCATGGAACCCCGCTACCAACAGAAAACAAAAAAAAGGAAAGTCTTTACCTTACTTTTTTTGAACAACACTTACAGTTGAAGAAGATTTCTATAGATATTGGATTCTCTTACCAAAAGCCATCTTCGCAAAATGTAATTTGAACCTTTCTAAGAAATTTCCTACACGACTGGGTATAATTCCTAAAAAAGTTTTATTCCCTGAAAAACATTGTACTACTAACAAACGTATCCATTCCCCGGATTATATATCGTTCATATCTTATTATTAATTAGATCAACGTCTTGAAACTCAAAGGCGCAACTAACAAGAAAATTTAGAAACAAACTCATACTAACTTTCAAGCAGTTGCAAACAATACGCCTTTCATACTACCACTTTGCACTGACTTTAAACTTATTTCCCAAACTTTCTCTGACTGTTGCTTATCAAAGACAGGGACCGAAACAATTGGCATCAAAGAAGATCACTACATTATATTCTGAGAAATTCTTGTTATATACTTGATCAAATTTTTAATACTAGTCCGTGGACCACCCACTCAAATCCGGAAGTTATTAAAAATATTTCTAATTACAATCTTAATCCTACTGAAAAATCTTTACTTGGTTTCGGCCTCAGTTTTGCCCTTCCCAACATAGATCCTTGGACCCACTTATTGAAAAACCATAATAGGTGGAAAAACAGAAACAATAATTCTGATATCAATAGCGACATCCTATTTGGTATACTGCTCAAACTGGAAAAGGACTACCTAGACAATATTCAATATCCTGCAAGATTCTTCAAATCCCTCCATAATCTCCAACAGAACCGGGAAATCACCATCTCAAGATCAGACAAAGGTAATACCATAGTTATCATGAACACCACTGACTACCTCACAAAATCTTACAATCTTCTAAATGACACAGATACATACACTCCCATAAACAACAATCCCTTAAAAAATTCCCAATACCTTTTTAATAAATCTCTTACAACCATTCTTGCTGACCATAAAGATTTAGTAAAAAACTTCAAAGCTTACCTTCCCACCCTGTCAAAATTCTATGCCACACCAAAGATTCACAAAGATAATATACCTTTAAGACCTATTATTTCCAACATAAATTGTATTACAGAAAAACTATCAAAATGGCTCTCCATACAACTCAAACCTCTCATAGGAAATGTCTCATCTTTATCATATAAAACATAGTATATATACAAAATTTCGCAGAATTCATAATGTTAGGAGCTTTGATGTAGTTTCCTATTCAAAAAGTACCGATAATTTTACATCAACTACCTAGAATATCAACATACGAGAAACCAACTTTAATTCTTCAGATGTCCATTCCATATCTAAAACAACTCATTTATCGTCACCTTAGACGAACCTCTTACTTTAATTTCAGGATAATACTATAAACAAATTCTGTTGTGTATGGGCCTCATCATCTTCCCTGTATTAGCAATATTTTTATTGAACTATTAGAAACTACCACATTTTTCCGAAAATTTCTCACCATAATATCGTATCGTACTTTGATGGACCGTACTTGCCCGTAGTTCAAAGGACATTAATACAAACAACATCTTAAATTTTATTTAATTAATGTACACCCATGAAATAAAAATATTTGCTCCATTTGAAATTAAAATACATTTTTTAGATTTACTCATCTTTCTTGGTCCAATCCCAACTCCTTCTTTCAGTCATCTATATCTAAACCCACCTCCAATCCCTAATATATTCACTGTATTCCATCATACGTACTCCACAAAATCGCAGTGTTAAGTAACTCTTCCTCCGAGCCTATAGCGCATTTGTTAGTCACAAAACCACCTGGATTCTGATAATTAATTAAAATCATAAAAAATATTCAAAGAAAAAATATCCTTCAACATCGTCAATAGACTCGTTACGAAAAGGCAAACAAAAAATACCTTTAAAAGTATCCTAACAATAGTAAACAACTTTCTGTAACATTTACCAATCCCTCAACCTTCACAAAAATATCATTCGAACTTTCTTATACAGATAATATACAACCGTTGAAATCTTAATAGTATAAACCTTAAAAACAAAGCCCTGAACCTAAAAAATAATAACCTATAAAGGACTCCGGCATTATACTCACATAACACTGTGTAACAACGCTTCAAAATACCATAGAGAAACTAACACATTTTAAAATCCGTATTGGTCAACATAAGGACGATTTAAAATCTGATAAACAATCTTCCGCACTCGTTAAACACCGCCATAACCTAAATCATTTCATAAATACTAACACATTCACTATCATAAAACCTATTACAAAATACAGAATACAGAAATATCACGGAATCCTTTATCATAATAACACACACAATAATTTCAGCTTCACAAAGAGTGAATATCAAAAGAACGAAAATATAATAAATATCTTACAGAACTCCCTCATAAATAGCTGATAAAAAAATGTTAATCCCTCTGAAAATTACCGACAAATTCATATTCATCACTAGGAAAACCCTACAAGACGCACCAAAGTTTCTTAACTCAATCATGAAAGTAGTCAGTAAATCAGAAGAAGCTTCTAATTTTTAATCTCAGTCCTGACGAATGGGTTCGCGTACGTCCACGAAGCTCGGACTGAATCTTATGTATCTGTAATAATCATTCTTATATATTATTAAATCTGAATTTTAATTGTATTTTAAGTGTGTTCGGAATTCATTAAATGTTAATATTAAAAATTATTTAATCTTTGTGAACCTCAAGGGGAAGCAAGTTCTTACATCTGTAGTTATATTATATATATATATATATATATAATAATATTATATATATATATATATATATAATATATATATATACTATATTATATATATATATATATAATAATATATATATATATATATATATTAATATATATATATTTTATATATATATTATGATATCGATATATATATATATATATATATAATATTATAATATTATAATAACTAATATATAACTATATATATATATATACCGTATCATACTTACTATATTATAATATAGGCGAGATGGTGACTGATTGAATTTGGAAGTTGTATAACAAAAGCCGTTTATGAGGTATAGTCAACGATTTGAAGGAGAGACCATATAAGAGTCACCATTTATATAAAGTAAGGGGATAACGTGGTAACTGTAGGTATTATAGGCGAATTATTAATTGAGTGTTGTAGGAAGAAACGCTGTGTATCTTGAGTCGAAAGATAGTGACGTCGAGTGACTGAAGACCTCGATTGGTGAAGAAACAAGGTGCGTTTTAGAAGTGGTTAGGGATGTTGTCGGCATCAAAATCTTTACATTGCAAACAATATGATGAAAAGACGGACGGATAACAATAAATTTGTATTTAGGTTTTATGGATTTGCAACAGTCGTATGATAGGATAATAGCGAAGCTCGATATGGCATGGTAGTTATGATATGATGCGTGTTGGTGGTAACTTCTGAATGGATCAAAGGTCTGTCATGACGATAAGAGAAGCGGTGTAAGAATTAAATAGCGAGTCGAAAGTGATTGTTTAATCATTAATAGCGGAGTTGCCGGCTAAGTACTGTGTCTATGTCTCATTGGTTATTCAATTGTATATGGATTGGGGATTATGAAAGAATTTAGAGGTAGGGGTGGCAGGTGGATGGGGTTAGAATGATGAAGAATGTAGAGATGAGGGTGCCCTACCTATTACATGAGGATGATTTTGTGTGGCGATCTGAAGAGAGTTTGAGGGATGGTAAAGAGATTGGCTTGCGTATGTATAGAGGAGGGTTTGAAAATAAAAACGTAGAAAGATAAAGTGATGCCCGAGAAGGACAGTCTATGTGCTGAAGTTATATTAGATGCGTGAGCAGGCTAGAAAAAGTGTCTGAGTTTTAAATAATTTAGGATATATGTTGATGAAGGAACGGAGATGCAGAGTGTATGTGGAAAGTCGTGAATGCAGAAGGTAGGCTGTGCAATAAATCCTTGGTGCAGTAAAGGGACTAAGTCTTGAGTGCGCTAGAGTTTACATGATGGTATGTTTACATGTGTTAATGAATTTAGTGAAACTATGTCTCGGAATAAGAAATATAGACTAAAGACAATATGTTCAGTCATGGACAATCTAGGCTGTGAAAGGATG
Organism: Trachelipus rathkii; assembly: GCA_015478945.1. Lineage (NCBI taxonomy): Eukaryota > Metazoa > Arthropoda > Malacostraca > Isopoda > Trachelipodidae > Trachelipus > Trachelipus rathkii. The sequence continues at coordinate 3,229 of JABUQX010111789.1, read as the reverse complement.
ATAAAAGTGAGTAATGAACGCTATAGAGAGTTGCTGTGTATGAAGAAAGAGGTAAATGAAGAGTTTGGAAAGCTATGTTGATATGGTATGGTCATGTGGAAAAGCGATGGTATAGTCGGTTGGTTAAATGATGTATAATGCGTTAGCTGCTGCTGAAATCGACCGCCTGGGAAACCGGAAAAAAGTGGATTGAGCCAGTTAAAGTGAATCCTGAGGAGAAAATTTGAGTTGGCAGAGACGAGCAACGAAAGATGTACACATAACAGATCTAACTGGCCCCGGCGGTTCCTTTGAGAGACTATGGCTTAGCCCAACCTGGCCAAGGCATAACCCACATGGCGCGAGATGCCATAGTTAAGGGCCCGTCCTTCCGGTCCTCGTTAACTTCTACGGGATGGATTTTGTGACTGCGAAATTCTTTTCACTAAAATAGTGATAAAAGGATCGGGCGTAAGGCTGGGCCTTTCTTTTCGATTGCTTCATATCTTCTATACTTTCTGTTTCCGGTGCAGTTTCCGCAACCTACCCCAGTCTTTTGGCAGAGAAGGTGGAGTGAGATACTATATATTATATATTATAATATATAATAGTATAATTATATATATAGTATATATAATATATAACATATATATAAATATATATACTATACATATATATATATATATAAATCTATATATATTATATATGCTACTATATTATATATATATATATATTATATATATATAATATATTATATATATATAATATATATTCTATACTATATATATATTCTATACTATTATTATAAATATACTATATATATATATACTATATTATATATGGGGAAAGTAGGAAAAAGGCTTTTGAAAGCATCATATAATAATGGAAAATAACTAAAGCCTAAACCCGTCCACAATCCTTCTACAACTAATCAAACTTTAAAATATATTAAATTTAATATATATTAAGACGAAAATAGGATATCAATTACCATTGTATGCTTCTTCTAAATTCTGATTCGAACTGCCGCACAGATCCAGATATGGTTGCTTTCAATGTCAACACCCGAAGCGAGGTTATAGGGAATTTTCTACCAAGGGTAAATATAGACTATAAATGTTCAGGGGTCTCGCCAAGCCTCTAGCTGCTAGAGAGTCAGCAATAAGCTCTTCGATATTATTACTTATTATAATGAAGTCGAAAGATTGAAAAACCCTATTTAAATCTTCTACTATATTCTGTAAATTCGTATTGAACTAAGAACTAACCTACTCGGCTCTATATATCTATTCTAAAAACGAAAACATTCAGGCAAAGCTGAAATTTGCGGATAGACTGAAAACATGTTTTTTGGAGTATGAGAAACTTTAGTATTAGTGAACAAAGAAAACAGCTGAGCAATTAGCATTGATGATAGGTGTAGGTTGGAATTAGAAAACTTGATGCTTCATTTACTAACCAAAACACTTATTCTTTTTTTATCCTACATTGCTGTCTACTATTATCTGGATTTTCTTCTGAGAATGTTATATCAAGGCGCAACAAGGCCTAACAAATAACAAAGGACTTCCAAGTCAATAATATCATATTAGCAAATAAGAGAAGCTTTCCCTCAACGAAATAAAGCAAATAGGCTTTCCGCCCCGCCATTAATAAGCAAGCTTCTACGCCCCAGTAATTGCAATTGGGATTTCCGCCCCGATAATAGCACCATATAAAAGAAGTAAAGGAAAACAGTTATATTTCATCCTTCTTCTTATAATAATGAATAAAGATTATAGCATATTATAAAAATATATAGAAGACCCTAGCAGTAGAGACTGTCGAAGCAGGGAGAAGCTCTATGATCTCCTAGTTTGAATAGTCCACTGAGTGTAATTAGTTTGTAGGAAAACCACTTATCAAATGCTCGGAAGTAGTAAAAACAACTTATAGACAACAATGGTTTATGTATTTTAAGACATAAAATATTAACGTCATATAGACATTAAAAATGTGAACAAGATAAGAGTACTAGTTTCAGACTTGAACTGGTAAGTTTCCTACTTGAACTAATAATTATTTACTCTTGTGTTAAATGGTGGCAAATCTAGATAAAGAATATAGTTTCTGCAACCTTTATTACAATAATAAATACTTCCTAATAAAATAGACAAAACATGAAAACTTCCAATAGCAGTTTAAGTTATGGCGTCAAGCTACTAGATAAAGACAATTAATACTATACAATTCAATGTACAAAAATAGATCCTTCTAATAGAGACATAGTATATAGTATATATATATATATATATATAATATATATATAGAAATACGAAAGTATATATTTATATATATATATATATATATATATATATATATATATATATATATATATATATATATATATATATGCATATTTTCAAAAAACTCTTGTACTTGCACTGGTACTTGATACCATGCACTTGTACTATAACAATTTCTAGAGCACTTGTTCTTGAAAAATTCTAGATTACTCTTGTACTTGTACTTATACTTGACAAATGTACTTGAACCCAAGCCCGATATATATATATATATATATATTATATATATATATAGAATATATATATATATATATATATATATATATATATATATATATATATATATTAGTGGATATAACCGGAGAGTACTCTTTGGTCGGAGGCCTTGAGCACGTGGAGCCGGAGAACGAAATCTCCATCTATACTCTAAGCCTATATATATATATATATATATATATATATATTATTACATATATATATATATATATATTATTGGTTATTATATATATATATATATTATATATATATATATATATATATTATTATTATATATATATATATTATATATATATATATTAGTTATATATATATATATATATATATATATATATATATATATATATATATATATAGCAGCATAGTTACCTCCCATGTTGTTATTTATATATATATATATATATATATATATAAGGTTATATATATATATATATATATATATATATATATATATATATATTAAGAGTATATATATATATATATACTGTATATATATATATATATATATATATATATATATATATATATATATATATATATATATATATATATATATATATATATATACATACTATATATATAAGGAAGCGGCGCACGAAAAACGCGGTGTCTGCTCAATGATAACGCAGAAAACGGTTAAACACCCGTAAATTTCCATACAACCCGTCCTTGATCTGAACGAAGCATCG
>JABUQX010111786.1:17500-27500 GCA_015478945.1 Trachelipus rathkii | reverse complement strand
CTAAAGGCCAAAAGTGTCAAAACCTTTTGGTATCCTATAGGCGCAAGTCATGTAGAGAGAGAGAGAGAGAGAGAGAGAGAGAGAGAGAGAGAGAGAGAGAGAGAGAGAGAGAGAGAGAGAGAGAGAGAGAGAGAGAGAGAGAGAGACTTAAAAATTTTAAATAATTTCCAAATTTTAAATCAATAATATGAGGATAATAGAGGATATGGTAATGGGATTTGAGGATAGTTAACTTGGCAAGTAAGGATAGTCAATGACAGCGTATTCAAACTGAATCCTGATCAACGGATTACCTAAATTTAACATCTGATTCACAGTAATCTATGATTCTGACGATGATGTAAATTATTTTAGAAACCACGATATTTAGTTTAGGCACTATTGCCAATATAAGCTCCGTTACACTCCGTTAGGTTTAGGTCTGGCTAGGCTAGAAGTTAAGATTCAGCTTCAAACACTATAAATACCCTCCCCAACACAACAAACTATCTCACTCAATACTGCCAATTCAGAAGGTTAGTCGTCAAAACAACCCAACATTCAGCATTTTTGTCTTCCCAAAAGGAAATTGGATGAAAAATGTTGTCAAGATGAATCGTTTCTTAGTTTATTGAAAAATGAAAATGTGTAAAAACGACATGGAGATTCCCCTACCAAATGATCCCAACTGTGCTTTCCTTCTAAATATTAATTTCAATTTATCAACTCAAAGGTAATAATAATAATAATAATAATAATAATAATAATAATAATAATAATAATAATAATAATAATAATAATAATAATAATAATAATAATAATAATAATAATAATAATAATAATGAAATAAAAATTAATGACAATGATAAATAACAAAAGAAACCTAATATAAGATTTTATGGTTTGTAATTGTAATTCAAGTTTTGAAATTAAGCAAGCAAGACAAGAGCAATCCATGGAAAGTATGCTCAGTACACACACACACACACACACACACACACACACACACACACACACACACACACACACACACACACACACACACACACACACACACACACACACACACACACACACACACACACACACACACACACACACACACACACACATATATATATATATATATATATATTATTATATATATATATATGTGCGTGTGTGTGTATATTATTATTATATATATATATATATATATATATATATATATATATTTTTTTTTTCTATTAGTTATAAATATATATTTTATATATATATATATATATATATATATATATATATATATATATATATATATATATATATATATATATATATATATATATATATATATATATATTTATATTACTGGGTCGTTAGAAAATATTCGTGATTCATGTTTATTAATTTTAAGCACGAAAACATTTCTTTAAAAGATGATAAAAAAAATAAAAATAAATAATAAAAGACCTTCAAATTTAATATTTATAACATTTGTCTATATGCATAATTGTAATTAAATATAATACCAACCCCAGCAGATTTTCATGAACTTAAATATGAAATTCTCTGAAATGAAAAAAAAGAAAGATAAAAAAAATTTGAGAAATGACACTGAAAACAGTTATGAAGTCTCCAAATTTTATATTTATAACCTATTTATTGCCAGATGCCTTAAAAAATATAATTACAAGCTTATGTAGGGTTATGATTGGGAAGCAATATTCTATAATTTTTCCAACATTAACGGTCAGGGTAAAGGGGGCTCCGCCCGCTTAAACAAATGGTCGTGTGCCATGCATTCGTTTACCACTTAAAAATAATGTAAATGAGATGTGATTTCCTAAGGATCTAATAAAATATATATATTTTTTTAAAAAAGAGAAAAATATATTAGAAATGATCCATCTATATATATATATATATATATATATAAAAAAAGAAATATATATGAAAAAATATATATATATATATATATATATATATATATATATATATATATATATATATATATATATATATATATATATATATATATATATATATGTACTGGACCCACCACGTTCCACAAGGAAGCAGCCACACTGGGATGAATATTCAACCCCATGGCTGGGTCCTGGATCGTATTTATTTTAAATATGTAACAAAAGAATATTTGGATGGCGAAATGAATATTCAGTTAAAAAAAAAAATAAAAAGATATCCTTACATTATATATTTTCTTTATATTACATTGTAAAATTATATATTGTGAAGAATATTTAATTCTTGACGGTATGAGAAAATAGAGTTACTATGGAAATGAGAGGATTCAGACAAGATACGGGATTACCTTTTAGAAGGTGTTATGGACCATAGAGTAGGAAAATGACTACAACGAATGGTATCCATTTGGGTACAGTCAATGAGGATATTGTGAGCAGATTGCTAGGTATGGCTACGGCAAAAATTTGCAGATGGGAGGAGGATCCCGTGACGTGTAGTTGCTGTGAGTGATGTTGATGTGGCCAATGCGAAGGCGTACAAGTATCATCTCGTGTAAGCGATTTCGTCAGTGAGAGAAAGACAACTCACCAATGTTCGGATTTGCATTTCTAAGTTTCACCCCTCGCTAATCACTCGCCCAGCACTCCTGCCAGCAAGGCCGAAAGCCTTGTGGGAAAGCAAGATAATAATCAGTTGATGGGAGGCGACCTTGTCGAATGGCATCTGGAGGTACCTAGAACAGCTACGGAAGGAGGAGGAGGAGGTGGCCATTTTGACCTGCCAATCACTGCTACGTGAGAGGGAATCCAACAAAGTATAATATGTTTCTTAAGAGAGTGGAGCAACCGAAGAAATTGTTGCACCACAGATACTATTGTGTTTTCAGAATAGAGGGATTTAAACGCCTGGAGGACGCTGAGCGAATCCGAATAAATGACATAAGAGTGGTCTTGGTTAAGGAATAACATTTGAGAGAGGACAATCATTATAGAAATTAATTCTGCCGTAATAATTAAAGCATGAGGGGAAAGATATGAGAGAGGTTGCAGTCAGGAAAGACAGCAGATGCACCCACACTGTCCCCTGTTTTAGAGCCGTTAGTAAACACTGGAGTAAATCCACCGTGAACTGCGGAATGAATTCAAAAATGATGGCTTTAACAAGACAGCGGGGAGGCTAGATTTGGAGAGAAAGAGGTCAGAATCAGGCAGATGGTGAGAGCAGAGAATAACCAAGGTGTATACCTTTCATCATAAGAGAAAGGTAGCACCTTTTGCAAAGGGATATTGAGGAAGTTAAGGACGTTATAAAGTGTTTGCAAATAGCCAGTAGGGAGGATTCTGAGGTATCTCTCGCAGAATCGGTGTCAGAGCAGACGATATTGGGGTTTTAAAGCGAAGATAAATAACTTGTGCACATGATGTATTCCCTTTGAAGAAAAAGTGGCATCACATTGGATTCAACTTCAAGGCTCACCCGGGGGGGACGATCGGAGGGCTCCATCCAGTGGAGGTAGGGATCGCCTCTTTTTGGATGGGATCTAACAGGTGTAGTAGAGTTGGTGAGGCTTGATCATATACTACGCAGCCATAGTTCAACTTCGATCGGGTTAGGGCGATTTGGAAACGTAAAAGGAACTTGTGATCAGCACCCCAAGATTTTAAGGTTATATGACGCAATAGGTCAAGCACTCGACAACAAGTCGATTTCAGGAATTTAATGTGAGATGCCTATGTTAGGTGGTCATCTAAAATGAGGGATAGAAATGGGAGGAAGGTGGTAGGTTCTTTGACTCCCCTTTTTTCCTAAATAAAACTTCTCAGGTTTTGGTGGGTGGGAAATGGAAACTATTTGAGTTTCCCCATTGTAAAATATTCTTAATAGCTAGTTGGAGTTGCCGTTCAAGAAATGGCAGCATGGCACCGACAACGTATGGGTTGTACGACCTGTTTTGGGGGTGAGTTTTATGTGATATTTGGTGTAGTGGCTTCGCCATGATTGGGAAGTAAGTTGAGTTCAACGAAGTCCATGTGGACTTGGTTGATCGTTAGAAGAGCAACCAAATGGTCCTGTTTAGGGATGGGAGCTATATCAGCATCCACCAACCAAGCAGATTCAGATATGGGTGGGAAATATGGAACTGTTTCCATGGAGACCGTGTAGGAGGATTTCACATGAAAAGTGTGACCTTTTTGTAAGGAAGTTGAAGTTGCGATATTGGGATCCAACATGAAATCAATTGGGTTACAAAAGTCTAATGCTGGAGACTTTGTCAGTGAACCATCGGGTTGGTTGTCAGGTGTGTCATCAGGTGGGTGAATTTGGAAGACTCGACAATTTGAGCCAAGATAGGAGACCTCTGTGTCCCCTTTCATACCTTCAACAGATTCAAAACGCTTGGAGCGTTTGCGGTGTTTTCCTTGAACGGTTTCCCCATTCATCTCTCTCGGAAAAGCAGGAAGCGTTAGAAAGAGAAAGAGAGTGGGTCTTCACATCCGACTTACTTTGGGGTCTATAATCCATAGAATCCTTTAGAGAGAGCTGGGATAGGAAATTAGGAAGAAGAGATATAGGAGGATTCGGAAGAGCTGGAATAATGCTGCATGCTATCAGAAGGTTAGTTGGTGGGTTGTTAAATAGTTGTGATTGTTTAAGTATACAATCTATTGATGTCATTGCTTTTGTCTCAGGAACACTTATGGCGAGGTCTCTACTGATCTGCAGTTTTTACACGTGGGGTCGGTGTATTTTGCTTTAGAAATTCGGATGTTTTATATTTTAGCGAATAATCTTTAGCTTGGTGTTTAATCTTTTCCTTGTGTTTAGGGACATCTTTATCAGGAATTTGGATAATAGTGGGAAACGGATTAAGGGACATAGACGCAGGCCTCATACGTGAGTTTGGCGAACTCATCGGGAGGGTATGGGACAGAGTGTCTTAACAGGAAATGATCTCCAAGCTTTGTAATGGATGAATTAACTTGGTTTCATTGCTGGTCAGTTGAAAACTAGTACTCGGATTATGGTTGTTGACTGCATTTTGAGCGAGAAATTGGATCTAAGTCTGTTTTTGAACCATTTGAGAGATCGGTAGTATAAGCAATGCAGGCGGGCAGGTTACAGTAACTGCTTGAGTTTAGCTGGGATTGGGGGAAGAGTTGTATTAGAATAAAGTTGTGGCGGTGTGTTTATATACAGAGGATGGGGGGCTGCTCCAATTGTAGCGTATGATTGCCTTGGTCTTGGAGGATATTTGTCTTTGAGCTGGTGTGTGGCACCTCTCCTGCTCAATTTTTGTATGGTGCATAACTCCAAAAATTCCTGCTCAAACAGGTAGGACGGGCATTTTAGGGAAGAGGCACTAAGGGATCCTCCACAATTTTTCCAGTGTGATGTGCTTTCACAATGAGTGTGAAAATCTTCTCCGCAGACTGGGCTTATGCCATGCGGTCTCCCAAACTAAGTTCGAGGATGACCAAACCGCTGGCATTTAAAGCAACGTCTGGGTAGGGGAATAAGCGTACGAACACTGTAGCTTGTAAACCTTATTTTCAATTTTGAAGATGGAAAAGGGGGGATAAAGGTCAGCCGTAAACTAAGATTTGGGTGTCAGGCTACTTCCAACTTAGGGAAAATCTGTAGACGTTTCTAAAGGAATATCTTTTCTGTTATAGATTTCTTAGAATGACAGCAATATCTTTGTTTTTCTGTTCTAAAGAATAAATAGTGCCTTTGGATGTGTTTCATATCTCATCAAGAGTGGAAATAAGAGGGATGTTTCCGAGAGACGTAAAGAATGATAAGATGGATCTTTTATTCCGGGTAATAGCTTGAACGAGAAGGGACCTATTTCTCATTAACGTGACTGTTGGGTCTTCAACTCCTAAAGCTTTTTCAAGTGCATCGCTAATAATGATGGTTTTCTACTCAGTAAGACCTTTGCAGGTAGTGGATCGCAATAAGTAATACACCGGGAGCATTGTGTCAGGTGGCAGTCCCGGAGGGGGAGCAGCATATGGAATAAACAAATGAGAACGACTAGGGGCACCTTTTCATGGTTGCCAAAATCGTTTGGGCGTCTGGGATGTCGAGGGCGTGCCAAACAACGAATAACTGTGGGTGGACAGAGGCCTTCCTGGTGGAGAACTAAAAGGAATTATAGCGGAAAAACCTGGCCTAGGAGTGACCGAGGTGGGTCAGGCGGGGAACCCGACAGATGATGGTGGTGTTCGCCTTGGTTTAATAACATATCTTTAAAAGCAAATTTTATGAAAAGCAAACCGCAAACTTCTTCACTGCAATCTATGACCAGGTATAACAATAAAACAGTTGAAACACAAAGGCAAAAAACTGTATAGATTGGAAAGGCGTATATTTCATAAAGAAGGGTAGTCCTTCTCCCCACAATAGGTCACAGGCCAGAGACTTACACAACTTCCTGGACCCACCCCGTAGAGTAGACTGTGGATGTGTCCTCGGAAGATCCTCCCGGAACTCTATGCCGGCCTCCCACTCGTGAGCCGAACGTTACCTAAATAACTTCAAGTGGTGCCCGAGATTTTACACCAAAGTGCAGGGCAGCCGACTCGCGGTTAACTTTAGGTTCGGGTCCCCTACAATTGGCGGCAAGGTCAAAGACAAACGAAAGGACCTATTTGTTGCCTGTACCCTCATCCACGGGGAAGAAGTGTGAGGTTTGCTGAAGACACATTGGGAAGAGGCACCGGATGGCCCAAGGGGCTGTGATAGGGAAAATGGGAGGGCAATCTCTTTCAGAGAGGGAAAGTAAGAACAAAGTACTGGGAGTTAAAAAAAATATAGAAGAAAAATTTAGAAACTGCGGTGGAGGAGGAGGAGGAGGATATAGATAATTAATTCGAAAAATGAGTGGAGAGGAAAAAGATTAAAAGATTTCAAATGTGACGAATGCACAAAATAGTGCTGGGGCCGGAGGGATGCACAAAATTCCCCTAGTATTGGTTCTCATGACAAGCAATGTTCCAAGTTGTACTTAGAACACAACACCATAATAAGAATCAATACACCCCCTGCGGGGATAATATATATATATATATATATATATATATATATATATATATATAGATATATATATATATATATATATATATATATATATATATATATATATATATATATATATATATATATATATATATAGATTTAAATGTATATATATATATATATTAGAGGTGTAGGGATATCCGCATCCGCATCCGAATCATTTTTCTCTATCCTCATCCGCATGAATTTTTGCGGATAGCGAATAGTGTTCATTTATGAATTATGAGACTAAATGTTCCTCAACTTTCTGTAACGCAAGGTGTTCAGACTCGTTGGAATAGTAGTTTATACATGCTTGAGAGGATGGGAGAAATAAATGAAGCTGTCTTCCCTTACGCTTCGAACAAATACAAAGGTGAAAGGTCTGACATGTGATAATAATGCAATTTTTGGTAATTGTATTACTCTTCTTAAATCGTTTCAAGAGGTAACTAAGACTAGCTCAGAAAATTCTTGTTATTCAAACGGGATTCCTCTAGTTGCAGCGATGAAAGCTGTGCTAAATACTGCTATTTTTAAAAGTAAGGGACTTTCAAAGATGACAGAAACACTCATGCTGGAGATAGATAATAGATTTCAAATTCTGAAAAACGATTACGCATGGGTAATAGCAACTTTTCTGGATCCTAGACACAAAACCAAATTTCTTGAACCACGTGTTTCACAGTGGGTTAAAATTTATTTAGTATACCTATGTGATGAAATCCTGCTAAAGGCAGAAATTTCACTAGCCAATAGAAAGGAAAAGATTACAGAAACATACACACATTTACCATCTGTTAGCGAAATCATTGCTGAATCCATGAACGTTCTTTTGGCTTCTAGCAGTGATGAAGAGTCTTGTTCAGAGGTGTCAAAAGACACTCTGTCATTCATCGAAGATTATCAAAAGCGAAAACTCGAATCGGATAAAGATCCATTGGTTTGATGGCTTAATAATTGTAAAAGTTTTCCACATCTTGCAGAACTCACCAAGGAATCCTTAGCGTGCCCGTCAACATGTGTAGCTAGTGAGCGTCATTTCAGCGTTGCAGATATCATTTACGAAGAAAAGAGAAGCAAACTCTCCCTTGCAAGGGCTCAGAAGCTTTAGTTTTTGAAGCATAATTTGGGAATTATTAATTTCAAGTATTATTATTAAATATAACCTTTTTCCAAATGGATGGAGGCTGGGGAAAGATATTGGTGGGGTGCAAAAGAGTTGGGTCCACGTCCCGCAATCTGGTAACACGATATATATTAATATATATAATATAACTATATATATATATAATATATATATATATTATATATATATATATAAATTTATATATTATATATATATATAATATATATATATATTTATATATATATATATATAATATATATAGAATATATATATATATAAATATATATATATAAATATATATATATATATATATATATATAATATATATTATTATATATAATATATATAAATTATATATAATATATTATATATATATATATATGAATTACTTTGGCTAAGACTCTAAAAACGTAACTATCTGCTATCTGCATCCGCAATCCGCAATCCGCGATAGTTATTTTTACTATCCGCATCCGCGGATAGTGGAAAATCACCATCCGCTCACCTCTTTATATATATATATAGATATATATAATATATAATATATATTATAATATATATATATATATTATATATATAATATATGATAAATAATATATATATATATATATATTATATATAATATATATATATAATATATATATATATATATATATATATATATATATATAATATATATATATATAATATATAATATATATAATATATATATATATCATATATTATAATATAAATATATATATAATATATATATATATATAACCGTTATATATGGAAAGTGAAAAATAACAAAAAAAAAAATAAAACGATAAATAGTAATAATAATAATAATGAAATCTGAACTAAATATAATAAAAGAAAAATCGATTTTTGATTTAAAACACTTAAATTATACACAGACAATTGTTAATGAGCATTAAAATTATGATATTGGGAAAACTGGTGATTATTATTGCATACAGAACTACCGAACAAAGAAAAATCGACACCACCTGCAGAGAGAGAGAGAGAGAGAGAGAGAGAGAAGAGAGAGAGAGAGAGAGAGAGAGAGAGAGAGAGAGGCAGAAATACATCTTTAAAAGTAATTACAATAATACTACGATAAACATGTTAAAGGGGTGTGGGGGAGCGGGGAGTGTGAGGAAGGAGGAACAGGTGTCGTCTTAAGGTTGAAGAAAGTCAGTTTTAGCAGAAGGTAAAAAGACAGTTGTGAAGCCTTCGGAAGAAACAAGAGGAGGGGAAAAAGACAGAGCGAAACTTAATCATAATCTCTAATACATAACGATGTGTTCTTAAATTTTGAAATATATTACATTCAAATGTAATAAAGTATACTAAATAAAAATTAATTGAATAAATCGAATTGAATAAAGAGTAAAGGAAAAATATAATAATAATAATAATAATAATAATAATAATAATAATAATAGCTGTCTCATACAATACAATAGATAAATTTCCCAAAAATTTTTAGAGGAGACTTTGCAGACCAATCTTCTTAGTAGAGTCCATTTATGTTACCTATCTCTAACCAGTACTATGCCTGTAACTCGTATCACGAACGGTAATAAGTGAGTCACTTAACTGCACCGGTTTTCAATTAGGCAGTTCGACCTCAAGGGCATTGTCTCTTCGAAGAAGAGGAACTTTCAGGGAGTTTCTTCCAAGTTTTTCATTAGGGACCAAAACTGCAATTTCAAGCACGCAAGTCAATAAATTTTTCAGTCATGCACGAAAAGTAGGGCTTCATACTTTAATGGTATATAAAAATACGAAATGAAAGAGGGGAAATCGAGAATGGAACATCTGTTTTTTATGCAAAACGCGAGGTATTTTTATTTTGAATAAGCCGTATCATCAGTATGA
>JABUQX010111786.1:10000-12500 GCA_015478945.1 Trachelipus rathkii | reverse complement strand
TTATTATATATTATATATTTATATATTTTTTTTTAAATATATTTATTTTTTATATAAAAAACGCCCGATGCTCAGTTGTTAGAGCACTCGCCAACAAAGCGAGGGGTCCCACGTTCGCAACTGGTCGGCGGTGGAGAATGTGAGCTAATTCTCTCCTTGGGCTTTGGGCCTCCGTCCTGTCGGACGTTAAGTGAGTACACCTCCTCCTTGATTAGGGCTCTGCCCGTGAGTGATGGTGTTTATATCTGTAAAAAAAAAAAAAAAAAAAAAAAAAAAAAAAAAATTGCTTCTTCTGCTTTGTGGACCCGTCCAAGGGTCGAGCTGGCAAAAAATGCGCCTACTATATATATCCAGACCTTCCGCCATCTACTGCCCAAGTGCAATACTCTTCTGAGCTCCCTGTACCCATTCTTCCAAAGGGAAGACAGCCATCTTCAGAAGAAAGCAGCAAATCAGAAGACGATGAAGTTGTTGATCCTGAATATAGTGTAGCTGAGGAGAGAAACCCATATTTCCCCAACCAAGAAGACATCAACGACTTGATCAGAGATCTTGGTCTCACAAAGTCCAATGCCGAGCTTTTGACGTCGAGACTCAAGCTGTGGAATTTGTTACATGAAATGTGAAAGCCATAAGTCAGAGAAAACGTCACCCCTCTTTTTCAACTTTTTTCACCAGTCAGGATGGGCTTTGCTTTAGCCACAATGTGACAGGTTTGTTTGAGGCACTTGGAATTGCCTGCAACCCCTGCGAGTGGCGCCTCTTCATTGATAGGTCATCGAAGAGTCTCAAAGCTGTGCTACTTCATAACGGGAACATATATCCATCTCTTCCCTTGGCTCACTCGGTGCTGCTCAAAGAGGAAAATAGCAGCCGCGAGAAGCTACTGCTAAGTGCCTTGAAATATGAAGAACACCATTGGAAAGTTATTGGAGATTTCAAAATGGTGGCCTTCCTAATGGGTCTCCAAGGCAGTTTTACTAAGTTTCCAAGTTATCTTTGTCTCTGGGACGGCAGGGCCTCCATAGAACATTACCAAAAGCGGGATTGTTTTTTCCACTACATAAAATTAGGCCTCATGAAACAGTTTCTCGCAATTCTAGATAAAGAGTCTTCAGCCTTCATCTACCTGCAAGACTTCTTCCCTAAGCTGTCTGAGGCAAAGGTCAAAGCCGGTGTCTTCGTCGGACCACAAATTAAAAAGATCATAAAGTGCAAGGAATTCCCGAAGAAGTTGACTAGGGCAGAAAAGGCAGCTTGGAACAGCTTTGTTCCAGTGGCTCGTGGCTTCCTTGGGAATCACAAGGCCCAAAACTATGAGGAGCTTGTTGAGACCTTAGTCAGGAACTACGGCAAAATGGGCTGCTGGATGTCCCTCCCTCAAAATCCATATCCTTGATGCTCATCTTGCTAAATTTAAGGAGAGCATGGGGGCGTACTCAGAGAAGCATGGCACGATTTCACTAGGATATTCAGGACGAAAACATGATTAGAAGTTAGAACTATATTTGGGGGTTGGATCGCGAAAGCAACTAACTTATAAGCGTAAATCCAGATAAACTTCTCACTTCTAAATATTTTGAGGTCTGTTTTATAAACAAAGAACAAATAAATGCTACTTTTGAGTTATATTTCTTTTTTTTCTACTTTGTGTAACCGAGAATGATTATATTCACCAATTTTTTTATATTGGAATTGGTAAATTTGTGAAATATCATTATCCTGGTTTGGAAGAAATATCAGCCATTTTTCAAACCTTCTAGGTATAAGAAAATAGGAAATTGCAGCTGTTGCCCAAAGACAAAAAAATGTGTTACATAGGGTTATCAGAGAGAGGAGAAAGAGAAGAGCGTTAGATCATAGAGAGAGTTGAGAGGGGGCCCCCCTTTTTCGGTAAAGATTGATCGCACGTTTCCAGTTCGACAGGAAGATCGAAGTAGAAAGACAGAGACGAAGTAGTTTACCAAGGTTGGGAGCAAACTCAAAAGCATAAGTTCTAAGAATCTAGGGAAGAATATCGTCAGGACCATAGGCCTTCTTAGTCTGAAGTTCAGAGAGAGAGGAGAAAATACATATTTAGTAGAAATTGCGATGTTTGAACTAAATGAGTTGGAGGGGCAGAGAAGCAAGAAAGGTTTCTGAATCGTCAAGAGCTGAGTTTGGAGCAAATATCTGAGCGAAGAGTTCAGTTTTAGCAGAAAGCAAGATGTCAGTTGTGCCATCGGAAGATACTAGAAGAAGGAAAGATGAAGAAGCTCAGTTACAGTTGACATTTTTTAGCAAAATGACAGAATGGGCATGAAAAAGAGGTACCAGAAAGATTATGTATTTCATATTATATATATAAAATATATATATATATATATATATATATATATATATATATTATATATATATATTATATATTATATATATATAGTATAATATATATATATATAAGGGGCGTTTTCTCCATAGGTGCTAGGTGCGCCGCACACCCTATAAAAGCTAATTAGTTTTT
>JABUQX010111786.1:0-5000 GCA_015478945.1 Trachelipus rathkii | reverse complement strand
TACCCCTGCGTCCCCCCCCCGTAAGGGGGGGGCCAGCCCCCTAAAAATTAAATCTGACGTAGAAGCTGAAATTTGGAGCTAGGGTCGAGGTGTCGGAGTTGGAAAAGATTTCCGAGTCGGGATTCGGTTTCGGGTTCCGGAACCCCCCGGAGGGGGGTCCCTTCTTGAAAAAAGAAGAAGAATGCATGGAATGCAAAACAGAGGAAGGAAGAAAGGAAGAAAGGGAAAGAAAAGAGGAAGGATGGAGGAAGGAGGAGTCAGAAGGAAAGAGTTGGAGAATGAGTCTGAGTCAGAGGGAGTCGGAGTTAGGCATCAGGCACGGTGCTGGAGCCGTGTGGTGCTAAGTTAAATAATATTCGTTTAGTCCCATATTTATTATCAAAAATAATGTTATTGAACCCTGTAGATCTTGAAAATGACGGTAATAAGTCCGTAAAGGGTGTCCAAAGGGTGTCTGGGGCCCCCAACGGAGGGGGTTCCGACTGGAAAAAAAAATGCATGGAATGCAAAACAAGAAGAAGAAAGGAAGATGGCGGAAAAAGGAGAAAGGATGAAGTCAGAGTCAGAGAAGGAAAGAGTGGAGAAGGAGTCTGAGTCAGAGGAGTAGGATTGGCCTACGGCATCGGTGCTGTGGCCGGTGCGGTGCTAAGTTAATAAATATTCGTTAGGTCCGCATATTTATATCAAAAATTAATGTTTATAGGTTGTAGAGATCTCAAAATGAGCGGTTATAAGTCCGTAAAATGGTGTCTGGGACCCAACGGAGGGGTCCCCGACTGAAAAAAAGCAGGAATGCCAAACAGGAAGAAGAAAGGAGAAGGAGAAGGAAGTAAGGATGAAGGAAAGAGTCTGAGAGGAGACAGAGTTGGTACCGCACCTGTCTGGTAGCCGTGACGTCCGAGTAGTAACATGCGTCTTAATGCCAAGATAAACATTAACGCTTCTGTTTTCATTAATTAGTACATGTCGTCAATTGCATTCAATCTTACAGGAAAACCAGCCTTTTGTAAATGATGAAGACTTTCATTAATATTTTCAAATCTCATTTTCTTTTTATAAACGTTAACCAATATAATTTTTTTGTTTGCTTTTTATTCAATTTATTTTTCTGACTTTATTTTTTTTATAAGTTTTATTTTACATTTATACTTTGTGTTTAATTTTTTTTTTATTTTAATTTGTTTTTTTTTGATTTATTTTCTAACAATTTTTTTTTTACAAAGTTTATTTATTTTCATTTAGTTAATTTTTTTATTTTAATTTTTATTTCGTATATTTATCTAACTTTTTTTTACAGTTTTATTTCCTTTTACACTTTTGTGTTTAATTTTTTTTTTTTATTTTATTTTTATTTATTATTTTTTTACTTTTTTTTTTTTATAAATTTTATTTTTCAAATTTTTATTTATTTTAGTAATCTATCTAATAAAAATTTGTGTTTTTACTAAAAATTTATTTCTTTTTATTTTATAGCCTAAAAAATTTGCATTTTACATACCTTAAAGCAGTTAAATCAGTTAATCAAACCACCCACCCCACCCTTCCTACCCTTCTGTCCATCTGTGATCTATTGAATCTATGATCTATTGATCATTGATTATGATTCTCAAGTCATATTTGTATAACATAACACAAAAACTTTATTTATTTTTGTTTTTTTTCTTTAAAACTTTTTGTTTTTAATAAAAAATTTATTCTTTAGTTTATAACTTACAAATTTACGTTTTTTTACATACCCTAAATCAGTTAATCAGTAAAGCAGTAAATCAATCCACCCAACCTACACTTCTGTCCATCCATATCTATTGATCTATTGACTATTGATCTATGATCTATTGATCTTAATATTCAAGGATATTTTGTTAACATAAACACAAAAACTTTATTATTTGTTTTGTTTTCTTTAAACATTTTGTTTAACTTTAATTTATTCATTGTATGTTTATAACTTAAAAAATTTGCATTTTTACATACCCTAAATCAGTAAATCAGTAATCAGTTAATCAACCACCACCCACCCTCCTTACCTTCCATGAGTCTATTATCTATTGCATCTATTGATCATTATCTATTATTCTAATGATTCAAGTCATATTATAAGTATCTTTTTGTATAGACATACATAAAAATATATCTTTATTTATGGAAAGTTGGGGACTTCTAGAGTTTGTGTTGTTTCATTTGTTACAAATCCTGATAATCCTATTCTTAAGGGCTTTTAAATGTTATTAAAGTTGTTTGTTTTGTTGTTGTGTTGTGTTGTGTTGTTGTGTTCTTGTTGTGTTGTTGTTGTGCGCGTTGTTGTTTTAAAATATCAAACGTTCAGTTGAATGAAAAATATTACACACTCTTTCAAACATAATCTTCTAAAATATTAATGTAATTTTACATTAACATTATTAATATTTGAAACTAAAACAAAAATTATCTCATCCTAACCTAACTGATATACAGCATTCATTCCAACAAGGTAACTAAATTAGAAGTTTCAAGCTTACCAGCCAGAAGTCATCATAGCATCTCAATTTTTACTTATAACCAACCGCACAAAAGAGTATATTATTATTATTATAATTATTATTATTATTATATTATTATATATTATTATTATTATTATTATTATTATTATTAATTATTATTATTATTATTATTTATTTTTATTATTTTATTATTATTGTTATTATTATTATATTATTATTATTATTATTATTATTAGATATGATTATTATTATTATTATATTATTATTATTATTATTATATTATATTATTATTATTATTCCACATAGACCTCCACAACACCTATAACGCGTGCGATCACTTTGCCTGCAGTCCACAACTATAACATTGGTTGGTAAATTGTTCTCTACCAGACACCTATACATACGTTAATCTTGTTTACGCTCAAGCGGATAGCCAATCAGAGAACTGCATTTGCTAAGCCATCACGAACAGCCAATGAAATTCGAGGAATGACTCATTAATTTTAATATCTTTTGACACATGTGAAGGGTAACGAGATTTATTACTTGACCCGATTATCTATTTACACATGAGAAGGGTAACGAGATTTATTACTTTGTCCCCAATATCTTTTTAACATCTGTTTTATCTTAAACAGTAGTTTTATATTATTATTATATTATATTATTATTATTATATTATTATTATTATATTATTATTATATTATATTATTATATTATTAAATTATTATTATTATATATATTAAATCAACTATATATATATATTATATTATATATATATATATATATAATATAATATAATATATATATAATATATATATATATATATAATTAAATATATACTATATATATATATATATATGAGCATAACAAACCTAACATGCCATACACCAAACACACACACACACACACACACACACACACTCACAATAATTATAGACACTTTACTTATTACATTAGCCTGGCAATCATCGTACTAACTTACTTAACAACAGTTAAGTACCTAACACAGCGTACAAACGTACCTATTCACACTTTTTTCGAAGCATATCTCAAACAATATCAATGTTAATCTACACCATTTACATATCGAATTAGTACATTTCGTTTAGTGATTCATTTCGGTCTAATACATCAGGCAACAAAAAAACGAGTTCTCTTAATATACTAACCAACGTAATATATGACTTAAACATAACCAAATTTATCACATAATAAGCTAACATTAGCATCATTATGGAACCTAAGAAAATATTTACTGGTTATGTATTTTAGTTACCAACGACCCAAACCTAAACACAGCTTACGCACCAATAAACTGTAACATTAACAAAGTTCCCACTTAACACAGTAAAGTAAACTAACTCTACAATACAAAAAACGTAAACCTATTCATATTTTATCCAATAGCATATCTCTAACATATTAACTTAATATTTACATTGACACTAAGTTATAATATTAACAACAATAATATCACCATAATAATAATAAGTTAACAATAATAGATATCATATAATAATTAGAACTTAAGAAAATAATGAATTACAACGTACAAAACCAACAACATGACTTACCCAACTATAATAAAAACTAGTATAACATAACAAAGTTCCTAACACTGATAACACCAGTAAAGTAACTTAACTTATAACTATATACCAAAATACGACCTACTTTTTACAAGACTAAATGATTCAAGCATATCTACTAACATAATTAACGTTAAAATTTTTACAAAGTACACGAAAGAGTTAGTTTAACAACAGAAATTATCTATTAATAAAGTTAACTGCATCATATGAAACTAAGTAAATAAATAATGTAACACGTAAACAATACCTAACAACAGACTAATACTCTAACTAATATAACATAATTAACAAATTATACAATGAGCCACACATTAATCAACCAGTAAAGTATAACTAATAACTTTAACATACTAAAAAACGTAAACCATATTACATATACTTTGTCAACAAGCAATATCTCTAACATAGTTAACGTTAATTTCTACATTACACAGTAATTATTAAACAACAATATTTATTCATAACCTTGATCTAATTAATCATACAGTACCAATACAGAAATTTAACTGACAATACATATAATACAAAGTTTATCCAAAAATACATTAACGATAAAAAAAAAAGTTCTATAATTTATGCACACATTTATAAAATATCATAGTATAAATTTAATAAATTTACTGATTTTAAAAGCAGTTATTAAGTAAATCAGTTTAATTTAATATAATAAGTATAAAATCAGTAAAAAAATTCATAACCATCTAACCTCATCCCCATACCCCTTTATACCTACCAGCACCTTTGAGATCTATGATCAATCATTGTTATTGTCAATAATTTCGAAGGTATACATTATCGTGATAAACAAATAACACAAAAAATAAGTTCTCTATATACTAGCATGTCTCTAATTTATATGCTATTGTAACAAAGTTTTTACATTAATAAACTAACATAACATAACCTGAACAAAGAATATAATGCC